>KQ464100.1:112611-315127 GCA_001304625.1 Trametes sp. AH28-2
AGATTGTATCGCTATGTATTCTTGTAACCATAACACGGCAGATACGAGCACATCGCGTTGGCGTGCAGTTCGAACCGATATGAGTTGTCCGGATCCCGAGCCCGCGCACCTGCGCGGGCTCGGTCCGTGAGTGTCTTTGTCCAGCGACCTTCCGAGCCTGCGCACCTGCGCGGGCTCGGGTGGGCGCTCGTGCCACCATAGGTGTCCGAGACTGCGCACCTGCGCGGTCTCGGGTCGAGAGCTCCTTTGCACAGTGGGTGTCCGAGCCTGCGCACTTGCGCGGGCTCGGAATATAGGCGCTCGTACAAGTAAGTGATAGAGTGTACAGAAGAAGTGTACATGCCAGTACGAACACCAGGGCTCGAGTGCGAGCACATTGTTTTCCGCTACAATATTCCGCTCCTGGGTCATCACGACCTCACGCCTACCAACGTACGTCGCCCCAAATACTGACAGTTCTTGAGTCAATGCGACGCATGTGCAGGCTGATCCCTCCGCGTACGTGGTGCTCGCATTATATATTCCAATGCTGGAATCATGCAATCCTTCTATCTACGGGTTCTGCTGTGCTGCTCTCCGCCCCATCGACAGGAGGCAGGACACATCGAGGGTGAAACACACTTAGGGGGCTTCACCCCTGTGCGGGCAATCATGCTCCCCATGCTAACACAGCGATAGAGACGGCTGGATTAGTACATCATATTTGCACACCGTTATGATAATTGCCACACCGCGGTTTCGAACTTGGTTCCCCCTCACACAACAGTCAGTGCCTCGCTCGCTTTTGTAGTTTCGCGCTTTCCGGTCATATCTGTGGTGCAAACACGCCGTCACTGGGCCATACGTCTGCCATTACTGAGTATTAGTCATGGCGTTCACTCTGTGTGCTTTTTGCTATGGCCATCTGGTATCTGTTATGCTGAATGATACCTCCTCCTCGCGCCTCTAGTGTTCAAAATCCTTCGCAGTACTATGACGGTAGCGAATGCATGGACCTTGGAGTTCCACCTCTGTATTCTTATGCCTTTCGTTGTGCAACATGCCGGCTATCAACGCCTGTAGTTCTTACCAGAGTCACTGCGTGAAGTGGAAATGTAGTGCTGTTATGCGACGCTGGCGTACGGGATGTAGACAGCGTATCCAAATTGTAGCGTGCGTAGCGTGTACCGTAGAGTCGGATGCGATGGTGCAACGAGTGGCTTGGGATACGCGCGCGATATGTGAGATCGCGAGAGAGAGGTATTCAGAGTAGCGCGCGTAGCGCGAGTGGATTTCCCACGTCGCGCGGGGGTTAGGATCCATACGCGGCGTCGCAGGCGCGCTCGACGCGAGCTACCTTGCGTCGACCTCATCGCCTCCCTCAGATTCTCCATGTATCATCCTCCAGCTATGTCGCGACAGTCTTCTTGTTCTAGGGTATTCTGAAGTCACAGAGGTATATATGCGGGGCGGCTTGTCCTTCAACATCAAGTACCAACTGGCGTACGCACTCCTTCCTCAATCATGCCTCGCGACAACTCTAAAGCCTCCTCGTCTTCCTCTGCAAGAATCGCATCGCGCGGCGCATGGAAGCAGCGGAGAGGTGCTCCCCTTCGCCCGCGAGACCTCCTTGCTAAGCCGAAGCCACCACGCGAGCCCGCGACAGCGGCCGAAATCCTCGTCGCGGCACTTCTTGATGACGTTGCTCTTGGACTGGAGTCTCTGCAGTCCGGAGAGCCGCTCGAGAACATATGTGGGAGCGCGATCGACAGAGGCTCCTTTGGGGCCTGTGCCGGCTCGGATACGGTGAGTACAAGTAACTCACAGACACCGTATATCTGTTCACATACCATAGTATTCCCCGCAGTCGAGTGGGCGGAGGCTTCCGCGCTCGGTTGAGGTGTCAAAGGCGTCCCGGTGCGGGTTGAAGGCTGTCGCGAGGGTGGAACGTGGGTGCGCATAGCAGTGTGAGTGTATGCTGACTCCTGAGTACTAGCTGAACAGAGAACCGAGCAGATAGCCAGTCGAACGATGCCGTCGAGCAACCTCTGCTGGCCATCCCTTTTACACGCCGCCACCCACCCCGACCTTGTCATACACAGGCACGCTCTCATCGCTCGAGCATGTCCTCGGAAGACTGTGCCGCCGGCCTCGACCAGCGCGGCCGCGAGCTCAAGCCAATCCTGTTCAATGCAGTCGTCCGCCTGGACTTCCTCCCGACAACCATGACGTCGGTGGCAGCGACTTCCGGCACCGCAGGACCTCCCGACGCAGTCGCTCAGTTTCCGAGAAGGTGGTGGTCTGCTTAGTGACGGACCGACGCTGCAGCGCAAGAACAATCCCGCCCGTTCCTAGCCCCCACCGCCGCTGGGGTGCCACATTGGCATGCTTTCCATCGCAGCTTGGCGGATCCTTCCCTTAGATTTCATATCCTCGCATGTACTTCTCCACATCTATGAATGGGCAATGTATCTTCTTTTGTCGTGAATTCAGCGAGTTCCGAGAGCTGGAGTACGGTAGCCTGCCGGGGATTAGGCGCCTGAATCGGAACATGCGATACCATTAGTCCGATATGGGCCTTATTCTACACGACGACAAGACTATCCACCGTCGCAGACGTATCACGAAGATTCTATATGACGCTGGAGGCGTATCCAGGCCTGGCTACGCTGCGTCGCGCATGAATGCGAGGCGCGCCGGGGCCGACTCGGCGTCGCGTGCCTCGTCTATTCCGCCGGCGCATGTAACGGCTTCCGCACGTATTCAAACCTCTCGACTCTGCGTATGTCAGATTCGCTACGCAACGTGTATTGTGGATTCACTAACGCGTAGCACGCAAAGATATCTTGCAGTTTACACAGTGCTAGTACCAGAGTCTTTCTGCCATGATCGTGTTACTCTATTGAATCCATTCAGTATTCAATGCTCTGCAATTGCGACCGAGTTTACGCCAGCTTCAAACGTCTCTCGCTCAATGTCTATCAAGGACGGTACAATACCTGAGGGGCCATGGCCCGTATGTGTGCCTGCGAGTTCAGACTGCTTCGTTTCTAGCTTTCCTTTGCACGCCATTGTGACATCGTGCCCGAGCTGATCTACTTCGGGAAGCCGTGTCTGGTACCCACCACTATGCATAGAAGTACTACTTCCCTCGCGCTCACGAGCGCTAGCATGTGCCTGTACACTACGACTGTGATCCTCGGCATTTTGCTACAAACATGGTAAGGTGTCCCATCTGACACAAGTAGTAGTCCATTTGATGTTCTTCTTGATCACATATCCCGTGCATTGTAGTCCGTGCCTTCGCCCACCCCGCGTTCCCACATCCTCAAGAGGCTTCAGGCCTCGACGCAGCCGATGCCTCCACAGTCCGTCTCAGTGTCTCATGCTACAACATCCGGTAGCGGGCGATGCCGCTCGTCGGCGCTATAGATATATTACTGTAAAGGGGGCGGCGTACTACTACAAACGAGACGGACGCGGTCACGTGGTGCGCGGCGGTGCGGGACGCGCCTGGCTGAGCGGGCGACGCGCGAGCTGACAAGTAAGCTGGCTCGTTTCCAATAGTGCGAACAACTAAATGCAACTGTACAAATGAGGCGGTGCGGGAGAAGGGCAGGAAGCACGGTATGAGTATTGCGAAGGCCGACGCGGCGCGATGTGGGTACGCGCCATACCTGCTCAGCAGCGCGGACTCCCCATCATCCCAGATGATGGGGGAAGAAGATGGAGGCAAATATTCGCAACACATCTGTCAGGCGGCCTTACCGGCAACCACTGTGAAGCCAGTTCAGACGTCCCACAATTTGATTAAATCAAAAACAACAACGTAAAAGCACTACAACTCAGCTCGGTTATATGTGCGTCCTACCAGGCATCTTTCCCGACAACGTGGCACCGCATCTCTTCTCTTCCTCATCTCCACTTCCTGTCAACTCGCTGGTACATATGGCGTCAAGAAAATCTGGGACAAGATCAACAGCGAGGGGGCCAACAGGTCGGCGCAAGGTTGCCAAACCATACAACCGGCCAGCAGAGCCCCCCGTGACGTGTGAGAAAAGGTGCCCTGCCTGCAATCTCCCTCAAATGATGGCTTGGAGTAATCACTTGAGGTACTGCAAAGCCGCTACCTTCCAATTGGTGGTTTCCGAGGCGAATGCCCAGCACATCTATGTACCCAGGGAACTTCAAGCTCCTGGGCCTGTCGAAGAAGAATACGGGGAAATAGACCTGGGGCCTCTCATCTGCAACGCCATACATCCCAAGACTCAACGCTGCAACGGCTCCTACGCCAACGGCCATACATTGACAAAGCACCTGGTGAAATGCAAAGGCATCTCTTTCGAAGTATGTCCGTCTGATTGAACAACCTGTCTTGAATGCTGAAGCTCCCGTGGTTGCAGAAATCCAGTCTAGCTCCTCCTAGTAAATATTCTCCTGCTCTACTATCTGTATCATGGCCAATCAGGCACCTGCAGGTTGCCAATCGCCTGTCCTGCCATTGTCCGGTGTGGTGGTGACTTTGCTTGACCATTCCGGAGAGGCAAGTCTCAAACATTGCACTGTCTATTGAGCATGTTGTTCACACAATAACTAGGCATCTGCTTGCCAACATCAAGACGCTAGCCCCTCACCCCAGTCTCTCATTCAATTTACCGCCAATCAAAGCTCTCCTGCCTCACATATTGGTCCAGAGCTTGCCGGTGACTGTGAACCTGACGGTGTCGACAATGGGCAAGAGCCAGAGGTAGAGCTGCCTTCTCCTATATTGTGCGATACTGACATTTCATAACAGCTGTGGGATGGCCTTGTGGAAGGCACCGGTCGCACTCTGTCGTATTATGGCTACATGATCAACCAACGCCTCCTCTGTGCCGTATGCGTGGCGTGTAAATGGGTGATCCTGCGAAAGGACCTCATTGGCCATAGGAGACGCTGCATCAAACTCAACGACGCAGGCCCCCCCCCGCGCATGGAAAACGCGCGAAAATTCCTCGACTTCGCTCAGAAACGAAACATCGGAAGTGAATTCCCCCCGGTCCCTAAGGACCGTCCATCACAGTACGAAGGGCTGGCAGAACCCGAGCATTGTTACCAGTGCCCCTATCCTGGCTGTTCAAAATGGTTCCTGCACCACAAATCCATGAAGGGGAATCATTTCCGCACTGCACACTCGATGGCCTCCTCCCTTCCCTGTGACAAAGCGAGGCTGAAGAGGGGTTGGTGCCAACGGTTCACAAGGGTCCCCGGTTTCACCGAGCGTTTCCCCGTAACACTCAAGCATGGCCCATCCAGGACTGCACGCTGCAAGGTCACTCCCTCTCGATACACAGAAGAACTTGCCCAACACAGGGAGATGCTGGAACGTCCCGCCAAAATCCCTCCTTCTTCTGTTGACAAACGTCATGTGGGCGTTTGGAACCTCCATACTGGTTGGCACACCTCTCTGCAGGGCGTGGATCCGACCTTGGTGGTGAGGTCTGTTACCGCCCTTCGACTTCCACATAAGAAGCTTGGCAGGATTGAGGGGAGCCCTGGCAGTGACAGCGAAGAGAGCAGCACCAGTCAGGAGGGCGGCACCGACGATGAGAGTAGTGCGGAAGAGTCTAGCACTGGAGATGACTCCGATGGCGAAGAGCTAGGAGGGGAGGACGCTGCTGCTGGCGACAATCTGGATGAGGACGCCGTTGCTGGCGAGGAGCTGGACGGGCAGGATGCCGACGACAGGATGGACGAGGAGGGCGCGGACGACAAGATGGACGAGGAGGACGCGGACGACAGGATGGACGATGAGGACGCCGACGACAAGAAGGGCGAGGACGGTGCTTTGACTGCCGTCGACCTGACCGGAGAGGGGGTCCTTGCCACTGCCACTGCGAAGACTAACGGTGAGGGGGAGAGGTATGGGACCCCCACTTACGGCAAGGATCAGGGCATGGTGGTGGACGTGGAGGATGAGCTGGGTGGGGAGGGCGTAGATGTGCACATGGAGGCAGAGGCGGAGGTCTCACTACCCCCCTACTTTTGGCAAATCAGGCCAGTGGTAGCTTCATACACCGCTGCTGCCCACGCTCTCATCGTAAGGAGCACTCTCACCTGCCGTAGGTTGCTCAAAACCGACACCCTTGGGGAGTATGTGCATGATGTTTTGTGCAGCAAGCAATGTGCAGCTGATCACTCCTTCATTTGCTAGAGACCTCAGCATTCGCGCCTTCATGCCGCTGGAGGACAAGTCCTTACAGCGCTATGCTGGCACTGCAGCAAGATTGGTGCACTTCTTGATGTTTGTTTCAGACACCCCAAAACTGGGGGTATCCCTCCCTTCTAGTCTCTCCGCCTCCGTCAGCAAACTCAAAGGGACACTCATGAGTGACGATGCAAATCCTGGTGAAGCCGAACAGCTGGTCCATGCTGTTTTCATGAGTCTCTGGACCACAACGTACACAGGGGAGAATCAGACCTTCTCCGACCCTACGGTCAGGTTCATCTCGCACACTCAGCTCAACCTGGATGGTAGCCTCAGGCACCCAAAGGATGTAACTGGTTACTTTGCGCAGGTTGCATACCACATCGTGAGTCAAACGGTCAGGTGGCCAATTCAGCTGCTGATGAGAGTTCAGCGACTGGCCTGCCTGTATGAAGCACACAAACAAGCCAGTTTCGCAGCTCCTGGCGAGCGAGAGGTGCTCCCTCATTTGCAGGTCCTTGCCAAGTGGTTCACCTGCAACTCCCATCACGAGTCCACCTTCACCACCGTGAACTCCCTGCAGAAGATTGCAACCAGGATAGTTCTTTCCCCGCAGAAGGATGCCAACGTCTCCTGGAAGAACGGCTCAAATCACGCCATCCTGATCTTTCGTGGGTGCGAGATCACTCTGGAGAACTTGAGAGAGTGCCAAGGCGCCATCGAAGATGCCACCCAGGAACTCTTGGGCAGGTTGCTATGCGGTCATGCCCCGGTAATCGACATCTCTTCCCTCAAAGATGATCCAACCAACAACGACCCCGGGTACTCCATGTTCACCGACCCCGACAATGCTGACGCCCTGGGCTATCGAGATCAACTTGCCCACCACATCTTGACCACCCCTTCACTCTCGGCAAAATACCTCCTTCACCCCCCTTCCAATTCTGGCGAGATCAAATGGAACGGAGGCACTCTGTCTTCATGGCTGGCAGACTACGCCCAGTTGGACCTACTCCTCCTCATTCAAGCCCTCATGAACTGTGGGGCGCCTGCTCGCTCAACCGAACTCACTGGGCTCACTCGGGATAACAACTCTTTGGGGCGTATTCGAGGCTTCAGGCTCATTGCTGGCGTCCCTGCATTTGGGGTGGCGTACCATAAGGTGCAGTCTCAGCAGGGACAGGAGCGAGCCATTCCCCATCCCACCAATGCCTCCCTCTCTGCCTCCATCATAATAAAGGAGGCCATCTGTCAGCCCTTCGCCCAGATATGTGCAAGCATCGTCTACCCAGAGAACGAGCAGGTAAAGCATCTGTATCAGTCATGGCTCTTTGTGAACAACAACAGGCCCTTCAAGTGCGACGACATCACGCCAAGAATGAAAGCATTCACTGGAAAGCACCTAGGAATCGGTGTAGGCATCTCACAGTGGCGCCAGTGCTCTGCTCCCTTCAGGCGTCACTACACAGGCATCGCCAACGTCAATCAGTTGATGGACCGCATGAATAACGTAGATGCCGCGCAATCTGGACACTCCGTACGGACAGACTGGCTCCACTATGGTGTAGATTCAGTGGGGGCTCCTGAAGAAGTTCAAGCGGCCTTCTTGAGGGCAACGATAGCTTGGCAGAACTTGCTGCACCTTGTTCCTGGTAAGCATTGGCAATGCATGGGTGCCAATAACCCGCTAAGGAAATTTTCCTTACAGCCGGCCAGCTTTTGCCACTGGAAGAGGCTCTGCGCTCAAAGTTCAAGTCCTCAATGGACAGCCTGACAGAGTCACTGGAAGGCAAACTGACCATCTCCGACGTGGGAAGAGAACAGGCAGTGATGGTGAAGGATATGGAAGTCAGGCTGAAGGGCAAGGTGAGTCCCTTCTATACATTCCTGGGGACTTCTTCAGCTGATTGCACTTCGACAAGCTTGAGGAGATGGAGGCGAGCTTCAGAAAAATAGCATCCTGTGCAGTGAATGAGGTGGGAAACAAAGTGAGCAATGAGGTGAGCTCCTTGCCCAGATTTTGCATCAAAGCTGGGGCTCTAGCTGATGGCGCATCTGCTAGTTTGTGCAATGGGAAAAGCGATTTGAGAATATTGTCGCCTCGACAATTGAGAAGATGACGACCCAGATAGAGAGCAAGGTGAGCACCTTTGGTAGATTGCGGGTGAGTTTTGCAGCTCAATGTGCTGCTTGCAAGCTCGAGGAGGTGCTAGAAAGGGGGGGCTGGGTAAGCCGGGCATCCCGTCTGCAACACTTTATCAGCTCACTCCAGGACTGCAGGAACCCAGTAACAGGACTGCACACTGCGCGAGGCCATGTTGCCTGCAAGGCCCTTCTGCAGCAGACTAAGCTCACCGAACCGGTGGGCGCACTGGCAGGGAACCCATCTCTAGTATACTTTGCTCTTCAACCGTGTTGGCCATGATGAGGCGGTTGTATCTCCCCCCCCCCAAATACATCACAGCTCAAACAGTTTCACGGGTGCACCGTTCGCTTAACCTGAAGTTCAACTTGTACAGTGAGCCATACCGATACCTTCCTTGGTCCCAGGAGATCACGCGTACGCTTGGCCTCCGGATCCGTGCCTTCAACCCAACTTGGCATAGGCCTGGTTTGGGGGGCCGAGCACGTCGCCTGCACTGAGTGACGTAGCCCGGTGGTTTGCAAACCGGCCCCGGGTTATCAACCCGGGGGTTTTGTAAACCGGCATGTAGACTCTACTTTGGGGATCATCCCAGCGAGTTCAACCTGGAGTCCGCCCCAACGGCATTGAAAAAGTAAGGGTAACCTGAGCGTATTTGCTAGGCGGTTGCCGCCTTGTAATACCCAACAACGCGAGTGATCTTGCGTTTTCAAACCCGCGGTGGGCCATTAGTACATGTGATAACAGGGTGCATGTACTAGTCTCTTTGAAGCGCGATTTGTGCTAGATCGCTAAAGGCCATCATTTTGATTCGGCTGAGCTGGTGCTACAAACGGCCCGCGAGGGGGCATGCCGGAAGGAAGCGTTCAAAATAGGGGGCGCGAGGCCTGTGCGCGCGAGTTTGCCAGTGCGAGCCCGAGCGCGACCCCGCGCGGCCAAGCCCCGTCGAGGCGCCCTCGTGGAAGAAGCGATGGAGGAAAACCGCTCAGCCTTCTGTCCCAGCCTTCTCGGGCAGTTGCACAGCCTTTTCTGCCATTTCTACTCAGATGATAAATCGGAGAAGTTGAGTAGAAGGCATCCGATAGTCTCGGCTCTTGTGCGGCGTACGCTTCTGCTCCCAACGGCACCCAACCTTCCGGCCTCCGCCCGCTCATCCGTTGCGTTGCCGCTCGGATTCACTGACCAGCCTGGTCGCCGGCGACGTGTTGCTCGTCGAATGCTTCTGTCTGCCAAAAGAGTTCATTGGGGACGACTACAGGAAAATGTTCAAGTTTACCCGAGCTCCATAGCATGATCGCTGACCTAAATCTATAGTTGACCAATACATACGCCTGCGTTCAACGAGAAGGAAGAATCAGACATTGGGGCGGCGCCGCCGGCTCTCTAGCAGCTGCACAAGTTGATGGACCTTTTGCATTAGCGACGCTGGCGGCACGCGCGGCGCGGTCACGGCGAATCAAGACACGGCGTTACAGCAATCAGGTGACTGTTACCTGTGACATCCAAAAATCTTTAAATATATGCCACGATCAGAACTTGCTCTGGTCCACCAAGCATCACCATGACAGGCCCTCGCAGGAGCGCCCGTCTCCGTGCCAAAGGCAAGTACCATCGCTCATCGGGCATATATCACCACATGGGGACGAGTGCTCTCTGCTGCTGCGGATCACGTACTGCACTGCACGCCTCGAACTCCCCCCCCTTTTATCCCCCCCACTCCTGAGACCCTCGCTCCGCCTGGACGCCTGCGGCGTGGATCCGACCATGGAACCTACGCAGGTGGCCGGCGTGCGAGGCGGCGCCCTCCCTGCCGACCGAACGCACCGCTGACGCCTCTCCGTCGCCCCTCCACTGCAGGCATCGTCGAGGAGAACGAGGCCGGCGTGCCCTCAAACGGTGAGCTCCTCTCGCCCTGCAGCCCTTCTCGCCCCGCCTGGACGCCTGCGGCGTGGATCCGACCATGGAACCTACGCAGGCGGCCGGCGTGCGAGGCGGCGCCCTCCCTGCCGACCGAACGCACCGCTGACGCCTCTCCGTCGCCCCTCCACTGCAGGCATCGTCGAGGAGAACGAGGCCGGCGTGCCCTCAAACGGTGAGCTCCTCTCGCCCTGCAGCCCTTCTCGCCCCGCCTGGACGCCTGCGGCGTGGATCCGACCATGGAACCTACGCAGGCGGCCGGCGTGCGAGGCGGCGCCCTCCCTGCCGACCGAACGCACCGCTGACGCCTCTCCGTCGCCCCTCCACTGCAGGCATCGTCGAGGAGAACGAGGCCGGCGTGCCCTCAAACGGTGAGCTCCTCTCGCCCTGCAGCCCTTCTCGCTCCGCCTGGCACTGCGTGGAAATCCGCGATCTGATACTTTGTCCTTGCAGGTCGGCTTCCCCAGGTACGTGCGCCTTTCATGCAAGGGGGGTACAAGGGTTTGATGGTCCAAAGCATGTCCGGCCGCCGTCGGTGCAGTTAGACAGCTCGCAGCTGCTGTCCATCGACATTGATTTGGCCCCGCTCGCTGATGCGGCGATTGAGTTGGCTTGCAGCGTCGTAGATTCAGGCGCTGCCGACGAAGATGTGCATATCTACTGCGGCGTCCACAACACCGGTGCGATTCCCGGTATCACCCTGGCTCGCAACCCCCTCCTTAAAGGCGTGGAAGTGGTATCTGGTGATGCAGGCGTTATGGGGTGTTCTCTAAGCCCTCCGGCGTTGAAGCCTCTGTCCCGCATCGATCGCGACAAAGCCCGCTCCAGGCGTCGTCGTAATGCCGCGCGAGAAAAAGCGCTCGGGAGCTCGGGCTCTGTGACCGGACGGATCATGAAGAAGGTGGCCCGAAAAAGACTTGCCGGCACAAAGTCCATCGAGGCCAACATCAGCCTACTGGGGGCAGCTGAGGGAGGCAATGGTCGATTCCCTGCGAATCCGTTCTCCGAGAACGCCTTTACGGGCAAGCGTCCGGAAACAGGCGCCAAGAAACCGCCTGTCCTGAGCCCTGAGGATGCACAGAGTATGGGTTTTCGCTACGTATCTTGGGGCGGGAGGCGAGTGTTCCGATCTCCATATCCTCCTCGTCCCATGCATCTCATCTGTATGCCAGAACACCGTGCGCCTTACTCGACAACTGCGGCCGCGTTTTCGCGGTCCTTGTCGGGATGCCCAAAGACGTTGAAGCCTGGATGGATGTCAATCGCGAAGCCCAGGCCGTTTTCGAATCCACTCGCGCTCAGTTCAAGTTCAAGTCCGATCAGGTAGACCATCGCCGAGGAGATTTCCCGGCTATTGCTTCCGGAATCTCTTACGGTGGCGGTCAGACAGTACGCCCCGATTCCTCCCTCGACCCCGCCTCAATACTGAAGCCTTCCACAGCGCCCGATGAACATCCCTCATACGGGAGTGAACCGAGCACTTGTGGACGGGCTGCTCCGCAATGAAGCAATTTGTCGCATTGCCGGCTTCGGAGATGGTGAGTCTACCCAGGTATTGTCTCTGCAGATTTGCTAGGCGGCTGAGTATTCGCATGCATCTCTAAAGCGTCCATGAATCTGTTCTCTCCGCGACTTCACGAGTTCTATGGGGATACCATGTCCCAGTTGCTTGAGAGCGACCCTAGCCTCCAGCGTAACTTCAAGAATAGCGTGTTTGGGGCGGCGACGTTCAATTTAGGCCCTCAAGTGACCACCGTCCGGCATACTGACTTTCAGAATCTACCAGCGGGGTGGTGCGCCATCACCGCGATTGGAGACTACGACCCCACAGAAGGCGGCCATATCCTGCTCTGGGAAGTGATGCTGATGATCGAATATCCGCCCGGCGCGCTCATCCTTCTCCCTTCCGCGGTCATCGGCCACTCGAATACAAGGATCCGTCCGCACGAGCACCGATACTCGTTCACTCAATACTCCGCCGGCGGGCTCTTCAGATGGGTCGAGTGCGGCTTCAAAACCCAGAAGAAGTTTCTTGCACAGGGTAATGCATTTGCGGTGAGCGGTCAGGAGCGATGGAAACGCGGCGTAGAGATGTTCAGTACATGGGAGGAGCTGCAGAACGCCTGTGCCGTCTAGTAATAAGGGCGGGAATGAGGTACATCCCTACCCGAGCAGCTTTATTCCTTGCTGGCGTACCCCTACTCCCCAGTTCAATGCACGTACCTAGAAAGGCCGCCCTGACGCTGTCACAAAGTAGTCGCAATCGCCACACAGCCTGAGCTAGACTGAGCTAGCGGATCTCCCGGTCTCCCGGCTCCCTGCTGTGGCTGTACTTGTTCCTGACCATGCCACGTGTTGGGACGCGGCTTCGCGCGCTTCGCGAGGTGCCGTCCACTCTTCCCTTCCTTCTCTTGTGGCCGTTGTTACGCCTCCTCGTCAACACCCCGCTCCTCCCGTATGAGGACCCCCGGGAATGCCTCGAAAGGCCCTCATTCTGCGCTCATATTTTGTCTGCTCGTCTTCTCGAATGTATGCCAGCTTCTGACTTCCTGGGTGGAAAAGGCACCAGGCAGATCGGGACACATGTCCGGCCTGGCACCAGGCCTCACCGAGCTCGCCGTCAATATGTCCGAAAATTGGAATCGGAGCCCGCTATGTGGCCGGAGTATGCAGAAAGCGGACACCTCCGCGAACGATGGTGGGGGCAGTGCTGCCTTCGCGGTCTTTCACTCTGCCCATGGCAAGGGTGATTTTTCGGGGACGGCGGTTCTCTACTTACTATCCTTGACCTTGCGCGAACGGCATGAGCCTCCGTACGGTATCTCTGTTGCCTGGTGAATACAGACTTCAGTCCGTGGTTGTTACCGGGCCCGAACCGAATACGACACTATTGTACCTCCAGGGACTCCGACTCGGAGTGGGGTTACACCACGGGCCAGAATAGGTGAGTTTCGGTGCCAACAGTTGTACTGCTACGCCTTGATAATCGTATTAATGCACCACACGATATGTATCGCGAACAAGAATACTCTAATGGGGTGTAGAGTCCGTTAATTGGACCGTGAACGTCGACGAGCCGGCCCGGGTGCGCAACTACTCTGCGATGTGATGTCACGCGTGGCATGCGCCAATGACAGGCCATGACTCGTCACGGTTGAATCTCGCTTTGGCATCCGCCCTCCGCTCTCCTGTCTCGTTGCGAACCCCGCCTTCATGACTCGCTCTCAACAAACACCCTTATTATGGCAGCAACGCCGACGAGACATCGCAGTAGCCACTATCTCATCCTACTCCACTACGACTACGGCTAGAGATCAAGGGTGCTGGCCGAGTTCAGCCAGCGAAGGGCTCTCGGGTGCGTCCCCGGCCTGCCACTCGCTCCCCAACCTGGCAGCTCACCGACACATCGCAGAGCGCGCATCGGCCTCAAACTCCTCCGCATTGTCGATTTTGGGAACCAGAGTGCCGTAAAGTTGAGTTTTGTTGAGGTTATCTAGGGTGTGAGTCCATGCATTCCACGCCCCATTCCCTTCGCGATATCTTCCCCATTCGCCCTGCACAGGAACCGTTCTCAATCAGCCGTGCATTTCATCACGTACAGCTCTCTCATAGCCTCCAAACCGTAGATCAGCGTCCCTTGCCGAAAGCTGCGCCCGCTGTCCCGTGGAATGCCGCCTCACCCACTCCTCCGGCGATTGGTCTCGCCAGATTAGTATCCGCTATGGCCATAACCGAGACGGAGACCGCTTGGACGAAGTCGAGGAGGTTGACTTCGGCCCTCGCACCACAGACAAGGCCGACGTCCAGAACACCCTCCGCCGGGCCCAGGAAGCCGCCCTCCATCGCGACCTCGACTTCTCCGTCTTCCTCGAGGATGGCTGGTCCAAGAATGTCATCGGCAGGAGGCAGTGCCGGTCCTCCAGAAACGTCATCTGCATCGAGCTTACCGGTCCCGACCCCACCGACTTGTCCTCTGTCGATCTTCCGGGTGCGCCCTCCCATTGAATTGTGAGCCCCTCAACAACGTGGGCTGAGTATCGACTTCTCAGGAATAGTCCAAAACGCGGACTCTGATGTTGTGCAGCTCGTCGAAGGCATGGTGAACTCGTACATACAGGGAACCGGTCTTGGCCTAGTCACTCTCCTCACAAGTGGTACGCACTATTCCGCGCCGCCCGACCAATTGTTCCCTGTACATTGTTCGCAGACGATATTGAGAACCAACAGGCCGCTCGCTTAGCTTGCAGACCGCAAGGGGCTCCGCACAATCGGTAAGAGATACATCCTCCTTCCACCCGCTCGCGCTAACCACAACGATTCCAGGCGTCCCCTGGTCGCCTTGAACAGCCGCAATATATATGCAAGCGGTCCACCTTCAGGTGGGGCTCGCTACGGGCTGGGGACTCACCCAGGTCGCGTCGAGCAGCCGCGAGGGGCGCGAGCAGCGGTCCGCCTTCAGGTGGGGCTCGCTACGGGCTGGGGACTCACCCCGGTCGCGTCGAGCAGCCGCGAGGGGCGCGTGCAGCGGTCCACGTTTCGTTGGTATATACGCAGTTGTCGAGTGAGGCGTGCTCACTCGATCATTATACCTATCCGTACACGTGAGATTGGGCCTTCGCGCCCGCGTTCTGGGATGTAGCAGCGGTCCGCCTTCAGGTGGGGCTCGCGACTCACCCCGGTCGCGTCGAGCAGCCGCGAGGGGCGCGAGCAGCGGTCCGCCTTCAGGTGGGGCTCGCTACGGGCTGGGGACTCACCCCGGTCGCGTCGAGCAGCCGCGAGGGGCGCGTGCAGCGGTCCACGTTTCGTTGGTATATACGCAGTTGTCGAGTGAGGCGTGCTCACTCGATCATTATACCTATCCGTACACGTGAGATTGGGCCTTCGCGCCCGCGTTCTGGGATGTCCAACATGCAGTATTCATCAAGCGTACCCCTGTGTCAACTGGGAGGCGCCAGGTGGAGCTGTAGTTGTGATTGACAGTAGGCAAGGGTGCCGTCCGCGGCCCCGTGCCGCTGTTCGTCCGGTACAAAATTGCCAGCCGCAAGCCCCACGGTGTCGCTGCGTAGAGGTGGACTCTCCACGTCGAGAAGGAGAAGGGGAGGGGCGCCGCGCCTGGGATTGGGGGCCAGGGTATATGTACCTGGAGGAAGTGCGGCAGCATACCATCCCTCCCGCCGTGCTTACCCCTTCCTTGGGGGTGAGTACTCGTATTCCGCCTTCGAAAGTCTGGGTGTTCAAACTTTGCCATCGTATTCTACCCCATCTTTCTGCGGTGTACACTGACTTGCCACGCTTTCGTCAGCATACGGCCCAGCCGGCTGCGCGCAACGTCTACCTCAAAGAACATACTGATCCTCTACCCCCATCATCTTGCCGGGTGGCTCGCGTGTCCTCGCGTACTGTGGCACCACCATCAACGGGCTCTCGCATGTCTATGGCTCCTACATCGACCGCTCCCAGCTCCCAGTCTCAGGCTTGCTCGCTGGATTGGACGAGGCCGGCCGGATCGAAGGACTTAGCGCCACTGGTCCCCGCCGACACGCTCCTAGAACTACTCAACCAACTTCCAACGGAACTGACTCTTCTACCGACACTCGCACAACGTCGCAATGAACGGCTGGACGAACTCCTCACTGCCGCGCGCGCGATCGCGCTCATCGACTCGGCGGTGGCTCAAGAACGCGCTCAGGGCGCCGACGGCGCCCCCAGCCCGGTGACCTCCCTTTCGCTTGACCGCTCGTCGCTTGCCGGGCGTGAGACCTCTCTGAAATCTTTGACCCAGCAAGCCGTACGCTCTCTCACGGACCACGCTACAATCGCGGTCAAAGCCTCCATTGAAGCCGTGCTCCAAGCCACCCCCGCCCTAACCCCACTGTCACCCCTGCGCCTACCGTCCAGCCACCCGGACTCCCTCGGTACCATCACCCCTCCCCGCCGCAGACAATTGGAAGTCATCATCTCCCTGCCTGATGCCAACACTGCCCGGGCGTCCCGCGCTCTCTCGGCCGCGGAGCTTAAGGCTCGGGCCGAGGAGGCGCTGGCCGCATCCGCCGTGGACGGTCTGGCGGGCACCAAGGCTTACGGTGTCCGCTGGCGCTCCGATGGCAGTGTCCTAGTGCAGGCGCAGTCCGAGGCCTAGGCTAAGCTCTTCCTGGGCCTCGCCGACGACTGGGTCCGACGCTTTGCGGCGGATGCCTCTATCTCACGCACGTCTTCTGTGGTTTCCGCGGCTGCTGCACCTACATTGTTCGATCCGCACGCGCCGTCTGCGCGAGAGGCAATATACTTCTCGATGCAAGGCTACATTCCATCTCCCGACACCATTCTCAGCGTGCGTTGGCTGCATGACCGGCGTGTGCACACCGCGGCGGCCAAGACCGACTCAACCTTGGTGATCGCTCTGGCGGATGTCTCGACCGCCGACGCCCTTATCTATCGCTCACTCTCCCTCTGCGGAGCGCTGTGCCCGGTTCGAAAATTCAGTCCCCTCTCAATGTTTCCGCTGTCAAGAATTTGGCCACGTCGCCAAGGCGTGTCACCACAACTCCGAACCATCTTCTCTGGAGTGCGCTGGATGCGCAGGAAACCACCCGACACGCGAATGTTTGTGTACAGCTAGACCGCGATGCAACAATGTCCGACACCCGTTGCGCTAATTGCGGCGGGCCCACATGAGTCAGTGGCCGGCTGCTGCCCTGTCCAAGCTGCCGCGCAATCGGCGCTGTTCGAGCGCTTCTCCAGCGGTTCGACGCACTTCGACCCCACCTTCGGCTTCCACCCCAGGTCCGGCACGACCCGCCCATTGAGAGCGGGCCCTGCGCCATGAAACCCTCCTCACCCTTGGGCCTACGATTCAAGTTCCTCAACTGCCGGAAGCAGCCCGAGGTCCTATAGTCCCTGCTCAACCTCACAGACCCAGCTCGCTGGGATATCCTATGTCTCCAGGGACTTCCGTACCGGGTTGACTCACAGCTCTCTTTCAGATCGCAGCACTGGAACCTGGTTCTCCCTAGCATTTCCGCCTCGCTGTCAGCAAAGGACCTCCTTCACAGCGCCATTTTCGTGAGCAACCGGCTGCCCTCCGACTCGTATGCCCAAATCCACCTCAAGTCTCTCGATATAACCGCTATCAAGCCCTCCTTTGAACGCATCTCTCTCGCTCTCCTTTCTATTGATAATCCTCCGAACTCTGATTCCTCCATCGCCCTCCTTTCTTCAGCTTGACAAGATTTATCACTTGCTCAAACATCGATCATGCTGGCCGGCGACTTCAATACACACCACCCGCTGAGGCTGTGGTCCGGCCACAATGTCCCCAAGCGCACGCACAAGTCCCCGCTCCGAGTCCCTCATCCGCGTCCTCGCTGACAATGCCCTCTCGCTGGCACTCCCATCTGAGTCACCGACGTGCTTCTCCGATGTCCACCGTTCCTGGTCGACCATCGATCTCGTGTTCGTGTCGGACAGCATCGCGGACCTGGTGACCGTATGCGGAACTGACGGCGGGCACGTCTCTGACCACCGCTGCATCAACACCGTCATCAATCCCGATGTCCCCGTTACAGAGCGCGAGGAACGCCTCCGGTGGCGCAATGCGGAATGGGTCATTTTTGGCTGCTTGGTTGAGAAGGGCTGGGAGGCATTGAAGCTCGATGCGCGTGCCGAAGACGCGGCGACCCGGGAGGATTTAGACTCCGTTGTCCGCGACCTGACTAACGCCCTCACACAGGCAGCTCAGGAAGCAGTCCCACTCGGCAAGTCCAGCTCCTTCGCCAAACGGTGTTGGGCCTTGGGGCTCACCGCCCAGCAGCGTACCCTCAACCGTCTTGAGAACCGAGCGGCCAAGCGCAACGCCACCGACACCGACACCGCTGCTGCCCGTATCGCACGCAATGCTTACCACTTCGCCACGCGCAAGCAACAGCGTTCACATTAGCGACAGTGGGTTGAAGACGCGACCGAGAAGACAGTATGGCAGGCCTGCAAGTACGCCGTACATGCTCCGTAAGATGCGATGGCGACTCGCCTCCCGGCACCCCAGCTCTCCGACGGCTCCATTGCACGGACGTATATGTAGAAGCGCGACGCGCTTATGCCACAGTTTCTCCCCACCCCAGACCCTGCAGCTCTTGATGACATCGCTGACACCGTGTACCCGCCACAGCTTGAGTGCCCTCCAGTGTCTCTCGCAAAGATTGAAGCGGCGCCGTCGACAATCTGAGTCCGTTCAAGGCCCGGGCGGGACCATCGGGCATCCCCAACCCTGCTCTGAAGGAGTGCTCGTATGTGGTGAGGTATACTACACTGACAACGATAGCGAACAAGCGTCTGCAACTCGGCTATCACCCTGCCGAGTGGAAAACATTCACGACCATCACCCTGCGCAAACCCGGCAAGCCCAGTTATCTCGTTCCTAAGGCCTATCGACCAATCGCGCTCGAAGACACTTCAAGCAAGGTCATCGAAGCAGTGGTCGCTCCAAGGCTGTCCGCGCTCGCGGAGCAGCACGGCCTACTGCCACCGACCGCCTTTGGCGGCAGAGCAGGTCGCACCACTACCGACGCTGCCCTCTACCTCTCACAGCGCATCAAGGATAGCCGGCGCGGCCACAATGTGGTCCCTGTCCTCTTCCTCGACGCCACCTCCGCCTTCCCATCGGCCAACCCCACCCATCTGCTCCACAACCTGCACACGCATGGAGTCCCGAAGGACCTGGTGAGGTGAGATGGATCGAGAACTTCTTGACTGACCGTTGCACACAGCTGAAGTTCAATGACTTTACATCCGAACCACTGCATGCGTGCACTGGCCTCCCTCAAGGCTCCCCACTTTCCCCCATTCTGTGCCTATTCTAATTCGCTGAGCTCTTGGAGATTGTAGGCCCCGAAGACAAGAAGCGTGCCTCGGGTGGCTACATCGATGACACCGCAATGCTCGTCTCGTCTTCGCCCATCGAGGAGAGTATACGCATGCTCGAAGGTATGCTGCCGCAGATGTCGGGGGCCACGCTTGCCGCTTCGGTCTCGGCAAGTTCCAGCTCATCCACTTCACCCGAAATGAGCGAAAGTACACCCCCCTCCCACTGACCATCAGCGGGCACGTTGTGCTTGCCTCGGACTCAGTGAAGTACCTCGGAATCGTCCTCGACCGCCGCCTTCGGTGGCGGGAGCATGCGGACATGGCCATCGTCAAAGATACCAGCTACTAGGCTCGTAAACCAGCCTCACTTCGGGGGCGGAAGACAATCGTTCCTCCAGAAGGGAGGCTGGAGCCTCCTATGAGAGGGGGGTGCAGAGGTCCCCCATGGGAACCGCGGAGTCTCAAACAGCTCGACGCCCTCTCGCTCGCCTGCTCCCTCAGGCCTCAGACCTGGCCAGAGCACAAAATTACGCGAAAAAGGCGTATATCTTCGAGGTCGACCGTGGCAAAAGTCACTTGTTTACTGGGACACATCGGCGCTTTGCAAGAGTCAGACAGAGCTCGGCGCGGCTGGCGATGCTGCGGCACGGTGCAGGCCTTGAGGGCTCTGCCGGCCTCGCACGACGCTTAGGTAAGGCTCAGCGTGTGGCGGTTCTATTGTTCACCGGTTACTTGAAGTCTACTTCAAGCATTGCGCTGGATTGCCATGGCGGCCTCCTCCCCATTGGCCTACGTCTCAATATTCAATGTCGCCGTCTTCAATGCCGCAGCGCGTCCTGTCGCCCTACCTCCCTCGCACCCCCTCCACAAGCCCGTCATGAACTGCACCCACCGCTATCCCCGCCTTCATGGACCATCGCTCCACGAACTCTTCAACTCCTTCCCCGAACTACGTAATGTTGAAACTGTCGCCCCTGGCCTATGGGATCCTACGTTTCAAGCGGAGTTTGAGGCCCTCAAAGGGGAAGACAAGGGAAGCGCGGCAGCTATGGTCGAGCCTTGATTGATGGCTCTGGTTATCAGGACGGGATTGGTGCAACTGCGGCTGCCGCAGGGCGGAACGAACGGAGGCACGCTCGAAGGGCCTACTTGGGCTCCTGCCAAGGCCACTTGGTGTATGAAGGAGGGCTGGCCGGCATGATCCTCGCGCTTAACATCATTGGCTCTGAACCACACATCACTCGCGCCAATATCCTTCTCGACAACAAGCCAGCCATCCAGGCCACGCCCGCTCGTCGAGCTCGCCCCGGTCAGCAACTAAGTTGTCGAGAAGTTCAACGAGCACTTCCAGCGCCTCCAGCGCAAGCGCCGTACTTTGCGGTTGCGTGTAGTTTGAGCCCCCGGGCATCAGGGAATCGAAGGAAATGAGTGGGCTGATGAGGAGGCGAAGGCAGCAGCACAAGGTGATTCGATTGAACTGCCGCCGTCGCTGACCTTCCTGCAGGATTTCCCCCACAGTCAGTCGTCCCTGCGATGTCTCCTGCCCCGCGCTTGTGGAGAGTGCCGCCCCACACCTCAAAGACGCGGCTGTGCGCGCCCCCGCGGCCGGACGTGTACAACATCTCCGGCATCTACCGCCGCCTTTCTCGCGGATAGCCCACAACTTGCACGGCTTCTCTTGCCCCCACCCACGCACAGCACTGCATCGCATCGTCCGAGCGGGCACAGACAGTGCTGCCTGCACGAATGGAGAACGTCGCCTGCACCATGCGGACGGTGTTCCCGCAGCGTGCCGGTACGTGCGCGCACGCGCACTCGGCGGCGTGCTCGGGAGTGTGCCGGTTGCCGTGCAGACGAGCGGGACCTCCTCCGCGTCGTCGTCAACAGGCACGACACTTGTCGCGTTCGCTTCCCGCATACACGGCCCCGCAGGCACTCTCTGTCACCCCCATTGCGACGAACCCGTCACCGGAAGTGCTACCCGTGCTACGCACTGAAGTTCTGCGCCGCAAGCTCGTCCGCGCAAGTAGCACCTTGTGTTAACTACGCACCCGGCGCCGTAGCCACGCATGCCCCGCCGACGACCCCACAAGCTGCGCCCCGCCCTAGTTCCCTCCCACCTGCACCGACAACTCAGGGCACGAGTCAGAACTCATGCTCGTAAGGCTCTCGCTCTCGCACCTACGGCATCATCATGGGTCCGCTCGTCTGGGACGCCGCGATCGTTCGGGACCAGCTGTTCGCGCAGGCAGATCCCCGTCTTCACACAGCTCCACCTCATGAAGCATCAGATACTGAATGGCTTCCTCGACATCAGGCTCGAGCACGCTCGTGTCGCTTTTATAGAGGAGTCGTCCGCGCGTGTCGGAGGAGTTAGGGACCCTCGCCTCTCGGGAGTGTCAGCTATGGTGGCTTAGTATGCGTTCCTTTCCTTTCTCGCTTTGTTGAAACTCCCTCGATGCATTCGTAGCCCTACGCAGAGCAACTGATCCATCTGTTTTTGGATTGTCCACGGCAACTTTGCACTTAAACTTACAGCCTTGCCACGCTTTCGCCATCTGCTCGCGGAGTTTGATGCTGTGCTAATACAGGAGACCCATCTTCGTCCAGGGCAAGAGGAGGCGTTGCACATCCCCGATGGCTTCACGATCTGCACCTCATCCCGTTCCAAGCCGCGCTGGGCTAATAGCCCGCGATCGGTTTGCAATACGCTGGGCTACTAATGTGCCAGTGCTTTAGGCGCCCGAGGGAAGACGAGTCAAGCAAGCACCAGGATCGCGGGAAAAATTAAGCAAAAGGGACAAGCAGGAGTCGAACACACGACCCCGGCAAACCGGTCCAGAGCGAGACAGAGCATACCGCTGTACCACCATGGCTAAGGAAGCCGAAAGTTTTGAATGTATATACAGCAAACCGCTCGGCCACGCATAATAGTGCTCTAGTGAAGTCCATCGCGATCACTTGATGGACCTTGCATGCGTTGACTTGCATGGTTTGTCTTCACAAGTAAGATGTGTTTCTTCTGATTGTATCATACACTTGTTGGGACCGGATCTGACAGGGGATGAGATGCCAATATTAATCACTGCGTTAGATACACGAATCGGCACCTTGGGATATGGTTAGTGTACGCGGGATGCGCACAGCATAGTAGACCGAGGCGGATACCGCGGGTCGCGCGCTGTGGATATTCTTGTGGGGTGTCGTGTTCGCGAAGTGCGTAGGCAGGGTGGGGAACGCGAAGCACGCGCAAGCGGCGATGCGCGCGACTCTGCGTCGGTGCGTAGCGCAAGGGGACGCAACTCGACGTTGCAACGCCGCGCGACGCGCGCTACGTCACATCGAACATTCAGGATATTGGCCATGCGGCGCATGGGCCGCGTCGTACTAATCGTTCGACATGGAACAGGTACAGGCCGTAGAATTAAATCAATGGAAATACGGTCTGCCCGCCAAACACGGGCACCTCATTCAGGTTGACGTCACTTGGGATCACGATGCTACTGAACGCCTGCTGCGGATCTCATTCACTACCTCGTAATACGTGGCAGGAGAGTACATAAAACAACGCCCAAATATGAGCGCTTGTAATGTGAAGGGAAAGGAGAAGGGCCAGGTCGAGACCATGTAGCAAAGACGCCCTCGCCGGAACACTGGAAGCTGTGCGGAGGCTGGTCGATAGTCGGGGGAGGTAGCTGGCCCCAACGACGAGGCCGTATGCATCTGAGATCGCTGCCACAGGCGTCATTAATCCTGCACTGAACGAACGAAGGTTTTATGCTCTTCGAGCGGGATGGGTATATAAGAACAGACTGAGACTGGACGCGGTGAGTCTTGGTGGACATCGACGTGCTCGCTCTTAGTGACCTCGCCCATCGCACAATGGCACACACTCACCAGCGTCTTTCCTTGCGTGATCCTCCAGCGACATGCGCGCCATGGGCGTTGCTAGACCGCTCTCTTCATGCTGCCTCTCTTCAGCGGCGTGAGGAATACGCAGGCGCGTAGCTCCATCCAAAGCAGCCTATCACAATGTTAGCAGAGAATCAGCATCATGGAACATACCCTAACGTCGTCGATACACCTGGACATCTCGAGCCATGGCATGACATTCCGGTGGTCACCCTCGAGCAGACCACATCAGACGGTCACGTACGCGACTATGGTCGTAAGCCACACACATTGGCGTGTGTACCGCGCTGACCGTCCGGGGATCGGTGCGAGCTCCTTGAGCTAAGTCGGTGCAGCGTTCGCGGACGGAGAGCTTGTGTGCTCCTGGAGAACAACAGCGAGGCTGAGCGAGGTCATCGCAAAGGCCTTGAGTGAGACGCAAAGCTTCCCGGAAGGTGATCCTTGGGAGGATCCGTTAGTCTCATCCTGGAAGAGAATGGTTGGTTACTGCACACCGCAACGAATTAGGCGACAACCTACAGGTATCTCGTCTATAAAAGACCGTGATGTTAATATTGATTTTGTGATGATCCGACTGGAGCGTGCTCAGGCTCAGCGCGTGGCCTCTGACGAGCGCGTCCACGAAGGCTTCGGCCGGGCTGGTGGGCATGCGAAGCGGGATACAGCGACATGGGCGAGGTAGGCAGAGATAAGCGTGGCGGAAGTAGTAAAAACCTGCGCTCGCTCTCAGAGAGCTTGTGCTCGAGGCGAGAGGAAGACCGCGGGTCGCGACGCTCGTTAGGTGTCATGGTTCAGGTGGGTACGGTGCCGATGGTGGTGGTTCGGGTGCAAGATGTGAGAGTGCAGTTGCGCGCACCAGCAGAAGTCTCCAGAAAGTCTTACGCATGACAAAGCAAGCCACAGAGAGATTGAGCGAGAAGACCTGGCCGATGTGTGCGATGAGGAGAAGTGCGCGTCGACGAAGGCGCGTGACGCAGGATACCCCAGCGCATGTCGAAACTCCGCGCAACACGGAATCGAGCGGGCGTCTACGTGCTCGATCCTCAGTAGGCCCGCGTAGACTCGATCTGCGACTCACACTCACTCGCACTGCGCTCGACGTACTCTACAGACTTAGACTACGCTGTGGATACCTGCTAGACTCCATATACACTCTCACGCACGCAGGTATCGGTTCATGTACTCAACGCAGTGAATGCCATCTCTCGAAAGGGTGCGCACGCGGATTGCTGTATGCAGGTCCTGGTCAGTTTGCGAGGGATGTTTGTGTGGCGACGACAGTAGTGGATTATATGGGATTTGTTTCCCACTCATGTAACGCTGCTGTGGTCTAATGGTTATGGTGTGTAGTTGCGCTGATGTTCAGGCGAATGCAAGGGTTCGACTTTCGGCTGACCGGTTTTTTGGTCCATCTTTTGGTTCCTTTCTGTGGCCTCATATCCGTTCCGGCTTACATGCATTACCTTCGGCAGAGCCTACGTCGCTAGCTAAGCCTTCGAAAAAACAGCTTCGTGCAATGGAACTCCGAACAGACACTCGCGATCGGGTGTTAGCCCGGTGGTTTGCAAACCGACCCCGGGCTATTAACCCGGGAGTTTTGCAAACCGGCATGTAGACTCTACATGATCCACCAACACAGCGGAGTTGCTACACTCGCGCGCACGGAACACCTTCCTAAACGCCCACCATGTGGCGACTGCTCACTATTAGTAGCGTCCTCCGCGCTTACCGTTGGATCCGCCGCCGCCGCGCGGCACTCGCCCGGGCCTCCGCGTTTTCACTGAACGTTGCGCCACTGCCGCTCAGCCACCGCGACGTCCTGCTCTCCGACGGTGTTCAATCTCGTGTTCTTTTGGCCGCTTCAACGTTTCACAGGCGGAATTTACACCCTATACGGCTATGAGATTCGCGCCAACGCAGCCTCTCGGGCCCGTGCCCCATTTGCGTGCGGTCGGCGCCTTCGTCTTCTTCCTCCCCCTCACCCGTTGATCGAACGCAGTGCGATCACAAGCATTGACGGAATATGGCGGTGGAGGGCGTACGATGTCCCCCGGGCCCTGCGTGAATGCCAGCGATCCAGGTCAGCCATACTACTGTAATAGCACTCGCAAGGCCTGAGCCTCCTGCCCACGCGTCGGCTTCCTCCCCCGTGGCCCAAATGAACCACTTGAATCAGACCGAATCGGCCAGCAAGCTCATACCGACGTCATCGTCAACGAACCGCGTCGTCGCCTAGGCTAGAACCTCGTATGAGAGGGGGGCGCAGAGGTCCCCCGTGGGAGCTGGTGCACCTATCCAAGGTGTATACGTCCTTGCCCGCGGAGCCCCTCACACCCCGTGCGGTCGCTCGCCAACCCACTAGTCCGGGGTCCTCAACGAACAACGACGCGCACTGTACGACGACCTCATTAACGCGCCATCCGAAGGTGCTCTGGAAGGCGCTACAGGGCCTCACCTCCCCGGCGCGCGAGACAACGCAACAGGTCTCGCGGTGTTTTGAACACCTCTTACGAGTGTGTGATCAAGGAGCTGTGCTATACACCTCCTTCGGGAACAATTCTCGGAGGTGTTCTCCCAGTCAACAGTTCCTCTAACTGTTGACAACGTCCCACCATGCACACAGCTAGTATTCACTATGGTAACGCTCAAGCGTTGGACGCCGACTGGGATATATGCATATCTATCCTATCATACTACGTCGGTCCAAGCGTTTTGCGGTCTGGTTTGAACGCAATTGCCAGACAATGATATTGAAGGGCTATTACAGTGCGTATAGACCTACAAGTAGTTTATGTTACCCACCAACGATGTTACGGGAGCTCTGACACAGAGGATAGCGCGGAGCTTGGAGGAAGGAGTAGAGTCCACTCGAGTCTTTTATTTGAAACGTCCGTGCTCAGGAGACGGCGAGCGGGCGTCTATGAGAGGCCAAATTGGGGCATGTCTGCACTAGGCAATACCCCCATGACGTCATCCAGAACTCGCAGACATCGCCGACGGTGTGCTGGTGCTCGACTTCACGACTTGATCTTGAACGTTGAACCACCACCATCTCCTCCCCACTGCGTCCACATTCCTCGCGCCAGCCTTCCCAGCATTTTACCCCCCTACGGCCGAGCGCTGCCCTCTCTGGCAAAGCTGGGATGAGATTCACCCGTAGCTTTCATGGTAGCTATGACATCTGTGAGTCCGCGCGCATATATGCGCGTCCTGTTGGGCGGGACTTCAACCAAGCTGGCGAGCGCAGCATTATAGCTACTCAAGCACTACGCAGCGCAAGGAACAGACGGGGCCGGGCCGCCGCACGCGCCTACGGGAGGCCGCCCGTATCTTGTCCGACGAGGACTATCCCAAGGTGCGACATGCCATTTGCCACCGTTTTCGACGCGCAAATTACTCTTCCGTCCTAATCGCCTCCTCTCAGGCAGGCTTGAACCTGCGCAATCGACATGTTAGCATTGAAGTGAGGCCAAGAAGTAAGCCGTGCCTTCTTCTGCCGCCTTGAGATGCTCGCTGTCTGATCATCCGGCTGGGACACAGGTACACAATGCGAGCGACCGCCTCGAATATTGCCCATTCCAGCGTACTGCACGAAGCGGCGTGCTTCACTACCCGAATCACCCTCGGATCACTACTCCCGTGCTCGCGCTCGCTTCCAGACTGGTCCTATATGCTCGATCTCACTCTCATCGTCGCTCTTGCAACCGGACCCCTCCCCACACGTTCACCTCGGAATATTTTGCTCGCGCTTCCGGGTCGTCTTGCTCCCGCATGCAAGCCCTTTTCCTCGATCTCGCTCACGGACTCGATTACTCGCGCTCGCTCGCCGACCTCGTCATGAACTCGTTTCTCAGGCTCCCCGGGCTCTTACACGAGGCGTCTTACGGGTTCTCCCCGCGTTCTCTGAGTCAGGCGACGCCTTCTACATCTCCTGCTCGGCTTTGGGGTGTCCTCGATGGCCCCGCATGCCTCTGCGGCTCGGAGCTCCAGGACGAGCGGTTTTCTAATATATCCGACTGCGGCGACCACCTACGCATATAACCGTACCTGTACCTATACAATGCCGGATGCAATGGAGGAATTGGGCGCGCGACCGCGCGCGCAGCAGCATAATCGAACGCGTAACGCGGTGTGAGGAACATCTGCCGCAGGTGTGCGAAACACCGGTCATCGCTGTTTTGGACAGTTCAGAACACCGTCAGGAACGCCTCGCGCACGACGCGGAACAATTCTAAGGAATGTGGAGGCACATCTTTTGCACGCTATGAGTCGGTGTGCAAAACACCGTAAAATGTCAACTTGAGGTGTTCGGCACATTTTGGCCCAACACTCCTCGAAAATGTGCCGAACACCTGCCGGGAGTGCTCTCGAGCCCATGTTCGTAACACCTCTGAAAAATGTTTCTCCTTCCCACAGCGTTCCATGGCGAGTATCCCGACTCGTTCCGTGCACTGGCGGGCATCCTCATCGGCGATCCGGCCTCACCCATTCTCTGGGAGTTATTCTTTTCAGACTTCGGGTGCCAACCCCACGACGACGACATCCGGCCTCTGGATTCTCTACCTCGCACAAGCAGATGACATCCTACTGCTCTCCATGTTCCCAGAAGGCCTCCAGGCGAAGCTGGACAGCCTCGCGCTATGGTGCCTGCGTAAAGGCCTACACATCAACGCCAGCAAGACGTTCCTCATGGCATTCGGCCCACTCCCACACTCCTTCCCGCGTACCACTCTACACGGCGAGTGCATCACGCTGGTGGAACCGTGACGAACCACATACGTCGAAATCACGCTCACTTCCACTCACCGCAACATCTTCGCCGAGCGTCGTGCCTCGCAAGCCATGAAAGCGCGGCGGGTAGCCAACGTGGCACTGTCTTTGGGGTCCTACATCGGTTCCATCCCTGCCGACCTCGCATGAAAGCTATCCAACGCGCGCATCAACCCTCACCTTCTGTCTGCTTGCGTGGTGGACCTTGATGTGAACACTATTGACCTCGCCAAGGCCTAGAAGGTGCAACATACGTACGCGAGACGTGCGCTCCGCCTCCCCATGCACGCACCATTCATACTCGCCGTACTGGACCATTGTAGGAGGCCGCCATGGGTACCTGCAGGAGGAGTGGATGGCAAGTCAGGGCAAATGGGCGGTATCGCGTCTCGCAGTGGAGCGTACTTGTCGATCCCAATTCCACTTTGCGCGGTGCCCAGCAACAGACGCGCCTGATGGCGTAGGTGGAATCGGTGTGTATTCCCGGTGATCGCCGCGGGAAATTGTGATACAACATGTGCAGGGCGGCGTATAACTCTGCGCGGTTGTTGGTTTGGCTGTCTCCTGGCACCCTTACGCACGCGTTGGTAGGAGGATTGGCACCATAGTAGATGCCAGAGCCAGCTCGCGCGACCCCGCGAACAGCATCTGCCGATCCGTCCGTCCATACATCAAGACGAGGTGGCGAGATGGTGACGGGTCCATAGAGCCCACGTAGCTGCTCAGAGATGTTGCACCTGTCAGCATCGCGTGCCGACACAAGGGGATCCTGGAGCGCATTGCTTCTATCCGAGTAGTGCACATCTGCATATGCTGCTTGCTCGCCACAGTACCTAGTTCACGACCAACTGCGCGTGATCAGACCATTCGGGGCGACGTGGTCGGATGTCGAGGCTGCGTATAGCCGCACCGTAGACGGACGAGAAGTGAGCCAACGCGCGGCCAACTACCGCGCAGCCGTTCGCTTGGAATGACCTCCATCGCGACCTCAGGCTTGACGTCGCGGTCTGCACAAGCGTGCCGTTAACAAGGATAAGGTCCGCTTCCTGGCAGACCTCGAGCACTTCCCGACCTATTGCGGAAGGCACAACAGCGTCCGGGGACACGTGCGGGTGTTCAGAGGGTTGCACTGGTAGAGAGGCTGTCCGAGCGTTGGGGCTGGCACGGTACGCAAAAGTGATAGCCAGCCGCTGGGTGCTCGGACAAGGCTAGAATGCAACGGCGCATCGCCTGGACAGGGGCCGCGTTTTCGTTTGCCAGCCACGAGGAGCCAGGTGGTGCGAGATAAACATTTGAGTTGATGAGATCGCCGACGAGGACTGGGAGAACATCGCATCAGCAAAACAACGGAATCGCAGCATACGTATGCAGCGCGAGGGGATGTATGGGTTCCTTTACAAAGTCGCCGGGCAAATAACGTATACATTATGCATACACCTTCCAAGCTGGGTTACACTATGCATACATCATCGGGCCATGCGAGGTATGCATACCCCCGCCAATATATGAGGACCCTATGCAAACATATACAGTTACAGTTAGAAATGTAGGGACACGGCGCAGCTAGGCTACGCGCCGCGGCTATGTGCATGAGATGCGCGAAATGATAGTACTGCCCCGTGAGCTCGCGGAAAGCTGGTAAATTGTTACAATGATTACAATGAACGCGGTGCTCGGACACGCGCATGGTCGGCAGCTGCCAGTGGGTTCACGTCGTCGGGCTTGTCGGCGTGCACGTCAAGGACCTTGAGGAGTCCAGGCGGCGACATGACAGGATATGATGCGCTCTCTGCCCGCGCGATCGAGAGACTCCCCGCGGCAAAGGGCATCGAGCGGAGTGCAAATTTCAAACCTTTGTCTCGAGCCTCATATCTAGCCGGAACGGATGGCATTACGCCTTTCAACTCTCGACCCCCATGATCCTCCGAGCCCCTCGACAAACGACGACTTTGCAACAACAAGATGAATCAAATCACTGGACACTTTGTCACTCGCTGCTGAAACTGTCCGAGTAAGTTGAATAGGTGCCGGTGAGTGTGCGTAGTGGAGCCTTCGCTCATCAGCAAGCTGACTACTACTTATTAGGCCTTCTATTAACTCTGTAGAGTATCGTCTTCGTGAGAATACAAGTTCAATTGTTAGTCTGCGCTCGACCATGTAGACGATGCATGCTGACTGTTGGTAGGTGACCCGGATCATCTCAGACGATTGTCGACAAGGCTGAGCGCTGCGCAGAATGACGCACCGAGCACAAGGCCGCGCGCATTGCTGAGGTACGTCCTGAATTCTCCGCGCGTTGGGTGTTCACCAATTCATAGCCACGCGTGCTTTTTTCCAGTTCGACGCCCCGGTTGTCCTCGCTGTCTAAGCTTGACTGATCTCAGGGCCTCGCCGCTTCCCTGCGCTGTTCTGCGAATTCTGCTTCTCTCCTCCTCGCGCCTGCTTCTCCGAGTCTCGGCTGTGGCGACTACCACTATCGCCGGCGCTGCTTTGCTCTGCCTCTTCGGCATCCATCTGGCCAGTCCTCGGCACCGCGTCCCGATCGTCCTCCGAATCCTGGCTAGCTTGCTGAAGTACATAATTGCCTTTTAGAATATGTTTCCCGGGCACGGCACACTGTAGACACGTCTATGATGTAACCTAATGTCCCTGCCCGTCAATGATACTACTTTTTCAAGCATCCCGAGCCCGATTCTGCCCGGATTGGGCGCTCTGAAGCGCGAGCAAGCAAACGAACACGCGCTTAATTCTGTGCTTGATCGCCCAAGTATACATTCCTCCTCTACCACTGCAGACCTCATCTAGCAATGAATAAAATGCCATATCCCGCTACATTATGCATCGTGAGGCGCAGGTATGCATAGCTGTGCTGTCATATACATATTATGAGAGGACCTGTCCCAATACTATGCATAAGTCTACCTAGTCAGTGGGGGAGTATGCATTGCGTGGCAGGGTATACATATTTACTCATACATGATATCCATTCCGCTGCGCACTTTTGCTGATTAGTAGCCTGGGGGGGGGGCGCTTTGTATCCGGCCGACGACTCCTTTCACGCAGAATGCGGACAGCTGTCTGTGAGTAGTGAGTACAGGTCAGCACTGAAGCTTTCAGGTAAAAGCCTGTATAGGCGAGAGCGCTAGCGCATCTTAGACAGCCACGAGCGCTTAACATCTTTGAATATTTCCCAACGTTGGGCGCTCTGCTCCCTGCGGCTGGCTACTACGCTCAAGTTCATACTCACCTCAGATGGCGCGCACAAAACAGACTGCGCAGCGATCGACCGGCGGCATAGCGCCGCAGGGCTGCCTCAGGACGACTGGTAGATTGTTTGTTGCAGTCGTGCTCTGCTCACGTTTTGACACGTCATCAGCTCCCGGTGTCCGTGCAAACCCCGCAGGCGCACACATGCTCGATACAGGTAGGGTCGCTGCCTGATTGGAATGCTTGGTACTCAGCTTGATCTAGACCTAGCGCCCGCATCCGGGATACCGAGCACGCCGGATGAAGAGGAGCCTACTGCGGCAGTTCCACGTCTGAGACGAAGCACGCGCACAAAGACAAAGCCTAAGTCAAACGCACGTGGCGCGGTGAAGGCGAACCAGAAGACGCGCGGTGCCGGTGTCGCTTCGAAACGTCAGACAAAGGAAGAGGATGCTCCCCCGCCGCCCCCGTACGTGGACGACAAGGACAAGGCATGTCTGCATCCTTATTGCCCACAACGTCGCGGGATGTTTACCAGCTGCAGTTCTGCTACCTCTGTCACAACGGAGGAGGGTGCATCGCGTGTACTCTGTGCCCGCGCGTCGTATGCTTTGAGCACTTGAAAGGTGCCGACATCACGAGCGCCGAGTCGCCGTCGGTATACTTTGTATGCCCATCTTGCCACCTTCAGGCGCGGACCAAGTACAGGAGCACCAAAGGCAAGGGCGGCCATGAAGACATCCCAGCATACGCCCATAGGGAGTACAAGGTACGTGCTGGCCCACTGTAGCATGCGGATGCACTGACGGTATACCTTTAGGCGTTTTATCCCATAAGGGGCCATCCGGAAACCCCCTCTGCTCTGGAAGGCTCAATCCGAGTAGACGTCCCCTACTACGTATCCCACCACGGGCGGGTGAAAACGTCGCCCCTCTTCGTGTTCATGCTGCGCTTGCGTACGCTGCCAGGGGAAGGTGCGGTCGCCCGAGTGCTTTTTGAATGCATGAAGCCCTATTTCGTGGAGGAGGAGGCAGGAAACCTGATGTATCGCGAGGTTGAGTTCGATCTCAACACTGACAAGGACGTCATTGCGCACCATAAGCAAATTATGGCGGCACTTGCCCCGCTTGCGAGGTATGTACTGAGATGTCTAGGGACTTTGCAAGACAGAGATATTGACTACAGCGTAGTATTCCTCGGGCGCGGCTGCTCGTTTTTGTCTATACTCATGCGCACGAGGAGAGCGGCACGCTGTTCTTTGGTGCCAACTTGGCGGCACAGACAATGACTAATGTAAGCGGTGCAGTCGCCAACAGTGCCCCTATACTGAGTATTCATCTGCAGTGGTTCGATGTGATCTTTCCGGCAGGCGCACGCACAATTATCATGAATCATGACACGACAATGTTCATGCTCTGCTGCGGAGCGCTTGTGAAATCGGTCTCTGCATACGAAGAGCTGAAGGTTCAGTGTCTCAGGTGGGCTGTCATAGCGTTTATGGGGCTTGAGTGGCAATCTAATGGCTGTTCTCTAGCCTGCACGTCACACGCCTGTTCGCATTCGAAGCCCAGGCGTTTCAAGCAGCGTTCGCTACCCCATTCTTCATCAGCTACGCGTATAAATTCCTCATCGAGAATGCAAACTTCGACGATCGCCAGCTTGCGAACGTTCTTTCTCAATCAATGTACCTCGGCCGCCACACCAAGGTCATCCTCCTGTCCTCCCCCGACAACGGGGGAACAGTCGACGCCTCGGAATTTATCTGGTCGAACCGCGGAACACGACCATGGGGCCAACAGCTGCCGTTGCACTGCGAGAAATGCCTCGCTCTCCGGACATACACGGTGAAGATGACGGTCAGAGGCAAGGATCAGGTGTATGTTGCACACTGCACTGAAGCAACGTGCACTGGTGTTCGCGAGTTTTCGCTCGAACCTGGTGACGTTGTACTGAAGGGTACGGAAGGCATGTGGTTGAAGCGAACGAAGGCTTAGGGTAGTACTTAGAGCGCAGTGGGTACCAGCTGCAGTATCTCAGTCTAGCCTCATTGACTAGGGAGTTTGCCTGCAGTTATGCAGTTCAGGCTGGCGCAGTATGGGGTATGATACTACTTAAGACCATCGCAGATGGCGCACATGATCTTTGTCCTGTCCCGCCCACTCTCCTTCGTCGGCCGGCCCTGCACACAACCGTCATCGTTTTGGGGGAACACGGCTATTTGGCCACATCGCCGGTGTCCCCCACCCTTCAAGCACGCAACAGTGTCATGGACGGTGGGCGTCCCGTGCGTGCCAAGTGACTTCCGCCCCGAACGGCGAGAGCACTGCATTCGTGCAATGGCTTCTGCTCGCTCAGGTTGGGATACGTGCGAACACGAGCAGCGTGCCCTACCCGGCGCCGTGTTGCTAGAGCTCGGGATCGAGAGGCCAGATCCCGCATATCGGAGCCGACGAACGCCTCTACGCAGAGAGCCTATCAACCAATCCCTGCGTCGGCATCTTCACCCAATCAATCCGCAGCGACAGTCATATGGGATGCGAGCTTGCTAACGTCGGCGGCTTCGTCCAGGAGGCCGTCCGACGGTCCATCGGGGTGGACATGTTGACGGCTGTCAGCACCTCTGAAACCTCAATCTCAACGCCGGACGTGCATCCACGAACGGCAGTCGGGCGCGCCACAGAGCATCCAAGCATTGCCTGGTAGTGGCGGCCGCACTCAATGAACGACAGCACGCATAGGACGGCACAGAACGCCTTACAGTGACGCCCGCCAATCGCCTCTGCTGAGCTTTCTTCACGGCGAGACGAGCCGGTCACGAACGCCTGAAACACGCACGATCCGGCTGGCGAGAACGTCGGGAGCGTCCTGTTCCGGTACCTCTACATTCGGAGAGGGTAGCTCGAATATCGCGTGAGCGCCCTCTGCCTCACTCTCGGCGGTCAGGACTAGCCGTTTGCCGTTGCGCTAGAGCGAGTTATACAACGGGCACGACCCCTCGCTCTCCCGCGCAGAAGAGGCCGGAACGGTTGCTTCACATCGTGGACGTGTTCCTGCACCCGCCGCTTCAGTGATGACCGCACCGGGCTGGCTGGTGAAACGTAAACGCACGCATACGCACGACGGCTGTCTGAGCTGGGGCCGTATTAAGAAGTCGACGGTGACCTTGACGGCCGCTTCAGCCAGCTTCTTTGCACGGAGGGTCTCGCTAATTGCGGGCAGCGACCGGAAGAATACTTCCCGTTCGTTGACAGGAATGCGGTCTACCCGGTCGTGGAATCGCAGAGCTGTACAGCCGCACAGGTATAAGCGCAAGCGTGGGCCGACCACTCCAAAGAAGAAGACGCACCGCGGTGGATAGTTGTGCGACCCCTTCTCCCGCACAGGCAGTGTCTTCGAGCCGTTCAACCAGGTGATCCAATTCGCCTCCGTCGTGGACGATCGAAGCGGACATGCGCAGGGCACGCAACGCGAGGAGCATGGAGCGTGGCGCCAACGAGACACTGGGTTATTTGCCTTGACCCGCCGGAAGTCGTGTCGAGTAGCCGAGAGCTTGAGAAGGCGCAAGCAACTGGGCGGTGGCGTTCAGTTTCGTAGTCGTGGATGGGGGCAACGAAACATACATACGTTATGACGTCAGCGGGCGTCGCGGACGGAATCCCTTCGAAATCCAAGTCGAGGTCCTCGACAGCGGCGAATGCGCGACCAAGATCGATATCTGCAAAAAGCCAGAGGGGACGTGACGTTCCGTCGGTGACGCATGCTGAAGAGGAGTATTCGCAGTTGCCAGTTGAAGACGAGTGGCGTGGCGTCAGAGCAGGAGATACGACTCGCCTTCTGAACCCCTCGCCCCGGGCCAAGAGTCGCGGGGGCCAAAGGTGATCGCTACCGCGCGCGATCTGTATCCAATAGTTCGCCTTCTGTCTTGAGGGAGCAGGCACCGGTGCACGTCGGGCCTGTGCGCGCATGTTTGTGCGTGCAAAAGAACTGTAGACGCTGGACTGTGAGCCCGAGTTCCTGCAGTCAGACGGCCGATAGGACAGCCGAGAGCAGCCTACGAACCCCTGCACGTTACAACCTGGTCCGACTCGTTACACGCGGGGCGAACGACCCGCAGGGCGCACGTCATACGTCGCCCATGGTGTCTCGACGTGTTCTTGGCACTGAACGCCAACTGACGTTGAGGAGCATCGCGACGACGCTGGAGCAGAGAGATCGCCGTGCAACAAGTTTCTGGTCGCTCCGATGTTCGACGGGGCATGACGGGTAGACGTCCAAACTGGACGCGGTCGAGCGACGAGTAGCTGCTAGCGCAGGTGGTGGGCGACTATCTGCACCGGTTTGGTAGGGTTTGGTAGGGGCGGCTATACCGGATCTCCGTACACCTCGAAACCTTTGGCAGCCTGCTGGGGGAAACATAGTCTATTCATGATACGATCGCTCTGGCAGCAAAGCCTCCTGTAGCAGTGTAGTAGGGCAGCCTCGAGAGGCCACCCAAGTTGAGTTACAAAACAGCACTGAGGGAGCCAGGGGTACCTCTCCCCATGACATACCGCATTGGCGCTCAGCCGCGCTCACTTGGCACGCTATTAGCAGGCTTCCGACCACTCTGGCGTTGCCATGCCTGTCAATAGCACGTCGAAATACGGTGTGGATTCGACCCTGTTATTGAGTGCAACAGGGCAACATGTACCGTCCTGATCTTAGCTGGTTGAGTTTCTCATTTCTGGTTTGCAGGTCGATTCAGACGAGGATCCGAAAGACTACCAGTTACAACAGGCCACCCTCCTGGACTCATGAAACGTGAAATTCCGCGATTTTGCTTACGAGGTCAAGTGTCTACCTCCGGTCCCAACGGTACAACGCCGTGTTGTGCAGACGCAGCTCAGGCCTCTCAAACGCACACACGACTTGATGCGAGGCGACGAAGAAGACGGCGACCTTATCGTTGAAGACCGTTCCATCCCAAGAATCTGGTACATCGATTCGAGCGGGACAGCGATGAAGTGTGGGACGCGCTACAAAAGGCTGAAGCAGACGTCGCCCACCCCCACCGAGCCACGCACACCTGACCCGGACGTTCAAGTACCGTCTCCTCTGGCGCCAAGCACACCTGAGCCGGAAGAACAAGGAGCCCTGTCTACTCTACCTATCGCGTATACTCCGGAGCTCGCTATTGCTGTGGTTGGCACCAGTCGCCGGGCACGCGGAGGTGCCGCCGCCGACGGAGGCCCTCAATGGGCAGACATCACGGACGACGACCACCAAGGCGACGACCTCACAGGCGGTGAGGAGGAACGCAACGATCACGCAGGTGCAGGCGAGAAAGGCACAGGCGAGGAAGGCACAGGCGAGGAAGGCGCGGGCGAGGAAGGCGCGGGCGAGGAAGGCGCGGGCGAGGAAGGCGCGGGCGCTGAGCTCGCGAACGAGGAATCTGCAGGCGACGGCGGAGGTGTGGGCGGACGCCCAGCGCAGGGAACGACGATGAACGCGGCGGACGGACGGGCAAGCACGATTCCTGGGCAACAATGCAAGGGCAACAATTACGGCGTCGACGTTTGGCCTGGCCCAGGAGAAGGATGCAACGGGCGGGTGTGAGTGCACGCTGGTGCGTGTGGGGCAGCCGGGCGGCGTAGGTGAGCTTGCATTCGTGCAACACCGGTGCAGCAGCCTACTGCCGTTGTCCCTTTATCACCTCCACGCTCTCCCTGTTCCCTGTTCCCTGTTCTCTGGTGTCTGTCTCGTGCTTCGTGCTTCGTGCTTCGTGCTTCGTGCTTCGTGCTTCGTGCTTCGTGCTTGTACTTTACCCTAGTAACCTAGCATCAACGTCGCAAGCACTTCGAGACAGGCGTTGGCCATAAGACTTTCGGGCACCTCGCACTTCGACGTGGGGCTTGAAATCTGAGATCGGAGATCCCGAAACCAGATGTGATGGCGAAATCGAAATTGAGGTGATCAACGTCCAAATCAACTTATCAAGACTCATCTGAACTGAGCGACGCGGGACGACTTGGCCGTGGCCGGCTCGCGCGGAGGAGCTCTGCTGGCGTGGGGCGTAGCGGCGCTCGCGGACGGCTTCGCCCACCTCCTGCCCTCGCGCGCGAGCTCCTCCAAGTGCGCACTGCACACCGCAAGTGGGTCCCGCGCATCCTGCACCTCGAGCACGACGTCCGCCGCGTCGAGAACCGCCTTTGGTTGGGCAGGTCCCGGTTCACGAGCGTTGGCGCGTCTTCCTCCACTTCCGCACTGCCGTCTTCCTCCATCGCCCTCGTCTCCGGAGGCGTCTAAGCCTCCGTTTGCGGTCGAGGACTTCGCGTTCTTCTTCTCTTTTTTTTCCGGCGCTGCTTCTCCTCGGCGGCCCACGCGAGAGTTTGACGAAGGGGACGGCTTCGAGCGTGAAAAAGCACCTATCGCCGCTGCTCAGTGATCTCGGCGAAGATCTGGTCCTTGAACGGGAACGCGTCAGGATACCCGGGTCCTTCGGCTCTACGTATCCCGTCCACAGTCAGCGCAATGAAACGAGGAAACGACGACGTAGTACGCACTGCTCTTCATGAGTGGGCTCTTCTTTGCGGCGCCTTTCTATTTGCGATGCGTCTCCTTCAGCTTTTAGGCGACCCCGAGCTTGCTTGTCTCTGTCCCAAGTTGCGTCAGTTCGCTTGCTATGAAACTGAGACATGCCACGCATACTTACTTGTGTGAATGCGGGGCATAGTGAACGAGAACGGAGGACGCGGGAGGAGGAACAGGGTGCAGAAGCCGTCGTGCGGACAAATTCCTGTAAAAATGAGCGCGGGCGTCCACTTTCGCCCCTTGCCCCCAATGTTCTCTCTTGCGAAAGTGCGGCCCACCACCGGCATTTTCTCGTGCCCCTCTACTCACAACCCGCTCGTAATCTCCTCACCTCGACCCCCAAAAGCACCACGGGTAGCCAGAATATTCCACGCGCCGCCGCGAGTTGCCCTGTACAAGCCGCATCCTGTCAGCAAGACCTACGGGGTCCGGGCCACTTAGGCGTGAACCTACGGTGGAGCAACGATAGTGCGGGCGGGCGCGCGACTTATGCGCACGCGGTGCGCAAGCAAAGGCCTCTCGAGTTGGCGCTATGCCGGCCTCGGTAGCTCTCTTTGCCCTCTGCGTCAGGCAAAACGATATCGTCATAATGGTACATCTGCCACAATCATGGCCCTCGAGGCATGCTCGCCGACGTCTCTCAGAGCGTATCGATCAAGCAGCCCGTCATGGCGCTGTGGAGATGTCGTACTCGAGATGGGTAGGGGGAAGGTGAACTTCGGGGTTCAACGGTCGACGGTCAACGGTCAACGTCCATGCGACCTCGGCGCCACGACCATGCCAGCCACGATCCCGGAGACCTTGCCGGAGCGTCCGTCGCAGCTGCCCATCACGCCGAGCTTGTGGCAGAACGAAACCTGGTATACAAATCAGCCTCTATCATGTTAACGATTGGTTGAGAACGTACCTCGACGTCGAGTTTACCCATGCAGTTCGCATACATATCGAAGTCTTCGTTGGCGCTGAAGTACGCAGGTGCATACGCCTGCACTCGCGTGCACAACGCGACGACCGGACACTGCCGACCCCAAGACACACGTGCCCGGTGATGTTACACCAGGGCAAGCAGTCCAGGAGATTGGGAAGCATCCAGGGAGGTCGAGGGGCGCGCCAGAGGAGGTCTTGGCGTGGGTGTGGGTGTGCGGGGCTCCGGCCCGGGGAGGACGGAGGAGGCCAACAGTTGTCGCTGGCGGGGAGTTGTACATGCCCAACAGCGTGGCCAGAGGGGCCTGTCGGTAGATAGGACGAGCGAAAGCCAGAGCGGCGGGTGGAAGGGGCCCGACCGCGGCGATAACCACGGAGGGGTGAGGACGTCACCTGCCGCAAGGCAAGGTAGATGTCCTTGCCTTTTGACCTTGCGGCAGCACTAAGATTTTCTGACGTGTAGGTCCACTGGAGGATGGACGGCGAAATCGCCGAAGTCCGAAGCGGCGGCCAGCACAGCCACCACGCGAGCCGCGCGTGCAAACCCCGGCCTTCAGACTTGTCCGGTTTCGCCATCTCGCTGCTCTACCGTCCTCCACATCCCCCACCCCTCCGCGGTTATCGCCGCGGTCGGGCCCCTTGCACCCCATACACTCCCTCTACAGACGCAACCTCGTACTCACGCCTTTCCCCACTCAGATCGATTCGGCACTTCTCCTCCGACGGGGGAACGTGCACCGACATCTAGCACCTCCTGGCTATCCGGTGTACGACCCACACGACAATTTGGACGGCCGGGACATGCGGAAGCCTCTCTGCGCAACGAACAAGGCGCCGGATATGGCCTACATGTTTCGTCGTTTCGACGAGGAGAACGCGTTCCTGGCGCGCCTGCAGGTCGACGCCGACGCTGTGAGGATCGTTCACGCGTCCCAGGCGCATGCCAGCTCATCCCCCTGCCCTCCGAAGCGGACGGATACCGACCCCAACCTCCGCGCGCAACCGTCTCCTAGGTCCTTCTGCCAGGCTCTGTGGGCCTGAGGCCGCAGGGGTCAGCGAGGTCACGGCTCGCCTCCTCCCTGGCTGACGAGTGCAGCAGGCTGGGCGCACCGCGTGCCCGCGAGCACCGCCAGCTGCACCTCAAAGCCGCCGCCGTCGCCCCGCCTCCAAGGCCTGCTGCCGGGCTCAAGACGGTTGGGTCAGCAGCCGCCTTATCGGCGCTTTCGTGACGACGCCGCACCCGCTAACCACCTAGCCCTGGCCCTGCAGCACGTGAGTCGGCGCTCACTTACGCGGCAGGCCCGCACAGGCCTCGTCGTCGAAGCTCTCGCGCAGTGCAGAGGCTACCTCCGACGCCTTCCTGCCGCACCGGGCGAACCCCTGCCCAGTGCGTCCGGTCCAAAGCCCGCGCTTGACCGCGCTGGACGGCTGAGCGCGCCAGGTAAGCCATTCCTCGATCCACGGCCCGCGACACGCGTCTGAACGCCTGTCCAGACCAAATCTCGTTACCGTTGACTGTGTCGTCAGCAAGAGCACGGCGCTAGGCGCCACAGACCAGGCGGAGCCGCTCATGGCTTGGCTGCGGCGCTAATCGCGCACACTTGCTCCGCGAGGGGAACGGCGACGACGAACTCGCTGTGGCACCCCTGGGTCCATACACTCGTGCGCCGGCCAGCGACGCGCTCCGGCTGTGCGAGCCCCACGCTTCCCGGCAAGGCTGGCCCGTGGAGCGGCGTAGCAGCGTCGCGGCAGGGCAGCTACGCCTCATTCCTCTACACCAGCACTTTGGGCACCGCGTGCCACCGGCAAAACGTAGCTCGGCGCTGGCCCATGGTCAAGCTCCAGGTGCGCGCCCGCAGTCGTCAGGGGCCGGGGGATTAGCTCACGTGCGCACTCTTTCGCGCTCGTCGAGGCAGCGCGGAGCCCTGTGCGACGCCACGAACGCGCGAGCTTGGTCAGCAACGAGTTCACGGAGTACTTGAAGTCGTCTTGCGCCGCGCCTGTTGCTCGCCTTGCCGCTGCGCGGTGCAAGTCCAGCTCGACCGGTGGAAAGCTCGGCCCCAACTGACGCACGGGCGAGGGCGTCCCCTTAGGGCGCGGTTGCGCCAACCCTACGGCGCAAGCCGAAAATGCCGCAAGGCCCGCCCACAAGGCCCGCCCACCGTCGCGGCCGGAGGTGCGTGCGACGGCGCGACGGAGTCCGCGCGTGGATCGCAGCAGGCCCGGTGCTGCTCAGTAGCGTCCATGCAGGGCCCGGTGCCGGCGCAGAGCGTCGTGCGCTACGCCTAGCGCGACGCTCGATCCGGACGAGCGAGAGAGCGCGGCGCTGCGCTAACGGGGCGTTTACTTATCTGAACTGGCGACGCTCCCCGCCCAGGAAAGGTCGACAAAGTGCTTCCTATCAGCACGAATGAGGGCTCTAAAAATTTGTATAGACTTCTGCTTTTTAACGATGAGGGTTTCATGTTTACGGAGGCAGTCTGCACGTATGTACATATGTTGTGATATATGTCGGAAATTCCCCCCTATGGCTACAACGCTCCCTACGCAGATCGACCGCTGTATCAGCCACAGGACTCTCTATATACCATTATGGTATACCAGTCAATATGTTTCAACACTTGCGCTGCAGAGATCCAGGGTATCCGAAACGCTGGGAGGTGGTACCTATGGGTATCGCTTTGCCGAGAAGGACCAGCTGTATCATCGCTCCCCCTGGTTCAAATCCCTGGTGAAGGTACTCATTCTATAGCAGTATACATCTACTACATAGGCATATATACTTTATACGTATGACGTGCAGTGGAGGCGTATAATAGCCCGAGGAAAGCGAGTTTTGAGGCGCATTCAGTATTTCTCACACAGTATAAGCACAGATACATCTTTCGATGTCGGATAAAGCTCAATATATAGCTCCATATAGTGCGAACACGGTGGTAGAAAATCAGGTCTATATCTGCAAAGGGGGAAGTGCTATAGCCCGCCGACGCTGGGCAATCGGGGCATTGGCGCGCCCTACACCGCCGTCCGGATGGAAGGTCGTCACAAGATTGCGGCCTTCAGCTCGTCTCGAGCTCAACGGGCGCCTCGATAACACATTGCCACAAGTGTCTGGGAATGTGCAGGACGAAGAATTAATGACGCTTCAATGATTCCATTGTATTGGCACGACCTGTGTGGCTCTCAGCTCGTGCTGAGCTGACGTCCCAGGTCGCGTCAATATCGACAGCCGCCACCCTGCGAGCGTTCCATCGTGTCAATTGGAGACCTCGACCCATTGTGAATTGCGGCCTCACTCAACTCAATCATGCTCGGGCGGCCGACAGCGCGTGATCATAAAATGAGTTATCATATCGGGGAGCCACTATGGTAGCAGTTATGTACATGTCGGAGCAGACTCAGGGGGCAACGTCAACTTCCGCAAGTCGCCACTTCAAGTGTGCGTCTGTTTGGCAGACCGGAAATGTTGCGGGCGGACAGCGCCGGGAACTAAGGACAGGCTTGACGCGAGCCTCTGTATAACAAACCCGCATGATGTTTGCTCACAGCTCCTCTCAAGATTGTAACAATATCGCACAGAGCTTGGTAGGGCACAGCACCGCATAACATCATCATGCGGTTCGCAAGATCAAACAGAGCCTCGGGAAGCTCAGCTCGCGGCGACATTGACGCCACGTCCCGGCAACCCGTCCCGCAAAGCTTTCCTCAATATTTATCGGCGCCTACCTGCCCATCTCGTGTGGACATTAGTTTGAGTTGGCGGTGTAGGTCGGCGCGCCGCGCATGGAGGGGCTCGCTGCGAGCTTGTCGGCGTCGATGGCGCCGATTTCTTTGCTGATTTCCTCGACGTCAGAGTGCGAGGGGCGCAGGTGAAGTCGCGCTCGAACCAGTCGAGCAGGACGCGGCACGCGTTGACGGCAGCCGCCATGCGCCCGCTGTCCGGGCTAAGGATGCTGGACTGTGACAGCGCTCTCGCTGTCGCTAAGACGCGGACGGCGTTGAAGGCCTTCAGGTCAGCAGCTGTTGCAGTTCTGATATAACATGTACCGTCAAACCGCCCGCGCCGTATTACATTAGGAACCGTAGGGTTCCTATTACAATATCTTCGACCTCCGAAAGGCCGGGTAGGCCTCCGGGACCTGCCAAATACGGCAGGATTCCGGAGAGGCTCGCTACTAGGCCCGGGCTTGCTTATCTCTCATAGATAACAGCCTTATCTCAGCTCTCCCGGGCTTCCGGCGACCTCAATAGCTCAGGAACGCGAGCGCTTTGGCTCGCGGCTGCCTACCACCCCGATTAGGCAGGTCTGGCTATTACCACCACACTAGGGCATCCTCCTCCTCCATATCTCCCTCAATACTGCTCGGATCAGCCTCGCAAATGGCTCATTAGAAGCGCATTTAAAGGTGCTCCCAAACGCGCCAAATGCGCGGGAAATCCGGTAAGTTGTGCTATCCATATACAAGGTATACGTTCTCGCTTTTGGGCGATGCGATCCGGGCGATAGCTCGCTCGTTTTGCGTCGCCTTGGAGCGCGCCTGGTTTTCCCTGATAGTGTTTGTAAATACCTTTTAGATGAGCCCTCTTGCATGCAAATCGGCCCAGCGGACGCGATTCTGCGCTCCGCCCATTCAGGGGAGGAGCACAGGATCAGCTCCTGGACCATATCTTGATCAAAACGCCCAGGATGTGGCTCAAATTTCCGCTAAACTCTTGCACCACACAGGGAATCTTTTTATTGAAACAAATGCCGTTGCGCACTGACAGCAGGAAGCTCGACGACGCCGTCTTGTGGCACAGTCTCAAGACAATTGTCTGCCCGATTTCTCGGGAACGCGGGCGCGCGTAGCCATGATACGCATATTCCCGGAAAGCTGATGAACGCAGCTTTCCGTCAGTATGCTGATTGTGGCAGCCCGACCGTTGTAGCCTACGTGAGCGCTTCGTCTCCCGGCCCTCTCATCCTTCCCCTCTCTTTGACTCTCCTCTCCCACATCCTCGTGCAGGGGTCCACTATGTATCTCATACGTTTCTATATGTATTCAGGTAGACATGTATTGGCCTTTTACTCGTCTGTACTGCTCCCATACCGCCCAAATCTCAATATAACTACCCTGCAGTGTTCAGAGTCTCATATAGCAACCCATTGTTTGTCAAGCATGACATAGCTCAAAAGACGAATGATTCATTCTTATAGCACCTGAGAATAGCTTTCCAAAGCATGAAAGATCATGCAAAACGGACGGAAACTCGTAAAGCTGCACAATTTACTCTGCCATAGGATTACCTTACTACTGTGCCATAGTAGGTGCAAGCCTCGGAACAGCCACCGAGACCGTCTTAAGACGCCCTGTGGCTGAGCTCTCCGGAACAGATCTGTGAGTATGTTTGGATGCCGAGCGTGTATTCCTTAGATTTTTCGTACAGACATAGCCGTGTTGTAGGGCTATCTGTACATGGTTTCCGCACACTTATCGGAGCTGAGTTGAGTGTGTGAAGGCCTATGTGCCTGCAGCCACTGATAGGCACACAACGCAGAGGGTGTCAGATATATTACTGATATAAGTGAATATATATATGGACCCCGTAAAGATGCGCTATCTACAGAAAGAACGAAGTCGATTGAGTCAGATTTGGACATGCTGTGAACGAAATTGTGAGGGGTGGGGGGTGCAGGAGATGCAGCAACCGCGTGCGGCCCAGCGGTCGGATCAGCACAGTAAGCATACCGACGGAAAGCTGCTGAACGCAGCTTTCCGGGGATATGCGTACCGTGGTGGCGCGCGTCCGCGTTCCCGTGATATCGGGCGGACAATCGTCCTGCAGGAGGGCCACAGGGAGGGTCCGTCCGCACGTTTTCTGGACGCGCGCGGCCATAGAGGAGGCCTCAACATAGTATTCTATAGCTGAAGGACTGTTAGCGCGAGTTTTAACGCAAACAGGCCAGAATCAACGGCGCTAGGGCCCAGTGAGGTGAGCCTGTGCTCCTCCCGGACATGAGTGAAGCACAGAATCACAACCGCTGGGCCGATACCTTCGCAGTTGGTCTCGTTTGAAAGCCCCGTTTCATAGCGTTCTGGGGGGCCCAGACGCGTCCTGAGGCGATGCGAAACGGGCGAGCTATCGCCCAGATCGTGTCGTCACAGGGGAGCTATTTGCATCTGATATAGTACTGTCAGCACGTACCGGATCACAGACGTTCTTTCTTGCATCGTCTTGTAGCAGCACTTCAAAGCGCGAATAAAATGCGCCACTTGCGAGGCGAGTCGAATGAGTTTTGAGGGAGCTAGGTGAGATGAGGCTGGCCTAGAGTAGCGGTAACAAGTGAGCCTGCCTAATCGGGATGGTAAGCAGCCGCGATTCAAAGCGCCCCCTTCCCTGCGCTATCGAGACGACCGGGTGCCCCGGATTGATGAGATTAGACTGTTATCTAAAGGAGATAAGGCAGTCCGAGCTGATAACAAGCCCCCCGGCCAATCCTGCCGCATTTGGCAGGTCCCGGAGGCTTACCGGGCCTTTCGGAGGTCAAATGTATTACAATAGGAACCCTACGGTTCCTGATGTAATACGGCGCGGGCGATTTGACGGAACATGTTATATCATAAGTACCACAGCTTGTGTTCAGGTAGAGGTGGCCGACTGCGAGCGACGCTGCGATCATCTCGCAATCGAAGAATTGCGCCCTGCCGGCGAAGATGGCTTGGCGGTGCGTCAGGCGTCCGCTATTGTAGGCGCAAAAGCCAGGCGAGACCCGGTGCCACTCAGCTTCTAAGCAAATTGGACCTCCGGCGAAGAACACCGTGACGAGGGCGTGCTCATCGCGACGCGTGTCTGCCTTATGCGGCGGGAGCTCGGCCTGGGCCCAGGCAGCGATGGCGTCCTTGTCGATCTGCCGGGGGTGGTCGAAAGATTCGTAGAGTAATAGCGGTGTGCCTATGCGTACTATTGTGTGGAGGAATGCGTTGATTCATATCGGACCTCCTTTTTATCTTTACCTGTACCCTTCGCTTTCATGAGGTCATGGAATAAACACTTCTCCAAAAATGGTGCGGCATAAGACGCAAGAGAGGGACGATTGCAGACGAGCGAATTCGCACTGAGAGGGAGGGGGCCCGGTGGAACTTTCAAATCTACCCTACGCTCGGCCCGGCGACCGGCTCATGGTCGATGCCCGATGCCCTCGAGCTCGAGGTTCTTGAAAGTTACAAACACGCCCATTCAGCTCGAATCGAGTCAAGAATACGTTATCAAAGAAGTGGAACGTAGCCGGACGTCGTCGACTTGCGAGACGCGGCGATCTCGAAGGAATTACTCAGCGCGACATCGTCCCGACCGACGCGTCCCGCACGCCAGTCGCCCTGACTAGATAGCGAAGGACGCGCGACTGACTTCTGCTGCCTTACCGCCTTGGAGATCCCGCACTGCTCACTTCAACTACTGGGCTACGTAGGGGTGGGAATGATTGTGCAAGGCGTTAGGACTTGGGGCTGGTAGAGAGGAATACTAGTGAGACAGGACTGCTGCAAGTAAAAGAGAGAGAGAGAGGTGAGGGTGCAGGCGAGAGGCAAGAGGGAGAGAGAGATTGTCCAAGTCCCAAGTCTAGAGGCAAAGGCGCAAAGGCACTTAGCACGTCGTGTCCTTCCACCTTCCAACCATTACCTCCACACTCCACTTTGGCGAGTCGCGCGCTGGTGCCACTTCTCGAGCGTTCGCAATTGGAGCGTTTGGGACTACGTCCTGTTTGTTTTGGGCACGTTGCATCGATGGCCTTCTTGACTGGTCTACTTCTGGCGTTGATTAGCTTCTGACGTCTTACGCTCCCACGTCGGGACTGACGCTTTCCTCCTTGGCTCTTTTACTTCGCGGCGAGCCCTCAGGGGATTCAAGCGCTTGCACGTCTCGCTTCACCACGTGGCCATCTTTCGGGTAAGCTGATGCTTGGCCATAGAACATGGGCGGCTGGCGTTCGTGCTCTGCCACGAGTGTCGGCACCTCTGCCTCGGTGAGGCTTGGCGGGGGCAGCGGCGGCGGGGTTTTCTCAGGGAGTGGGTGGGCGGTGGAAGGCTGCCAAGTTGCAACTTCAAGAGGGGAACCCAGTGGAGCGGAAGGGGCTGACGTCTCCTTGTGCGGCATCTGGGCTGAAGCCTCGCGATGGTCAGATTGCAGTCCATCGAGGCTGATCTGGAGCCCTGGCGGAGCATGCGAGCGTGGTCAGCCAAAGACTGGCAAGTCGTAGACGCCACAGCACGGTACGCACTTTGGTGGTGAGTCTCCTCAAAGGTGTTTCCTAACTTTGGGTGCCCCACTGAGTTCTAGGACGTCACAGTGATGAGCACGCGAACCTCAGATTCAGCCAGAGGGGGAAAGGCACGACGTACCTCGCGCCTAGCTGAGTCACCCGCCTCGACCTCCTCCAGCCGGTAGAGGGCCATCGCCTCTAAATTCTCCATGACCGTCCTCGAAGTGCTGTCCTGGGCGCGATGTCCTCCTTGGTGTGCCTTGCTGGCCTGGACGACGACCTGGCCGGGGAGCTCAGGGTGGTTGTCCCAATGCTGCTTCCAGGCATTGGCGCTGTGCGACTGCGTCTGGATAGTAAGGGTACGTCAATCTATAGGACTCACACTGGAGAAGCAACAAATCGTCTTGAGCACTGGACGCACCTCTCTGGCCAGCTCGCTGTGTAGGTCTTCGCGGCTCACCTCAGGGTCCTCGAAGAGCCGCCAGCGGAGGTAGTGGATGAAGAACTGGTGGTCCGCCGGGGTGAACTTGCTGCCTCTGCCTGCTTCGTCTGCGGCCGGCGGCTCTGGTTTCATAGAGCAGTCCACGAACGGGATGCTGGTGCCTGCATGAAACTCCGGGATGGGCTCACGACGAGTGCGCCTAGTGCCCAGGACCGGGGGCGCCTTCGGAGGCTCCTGAAACTCGTCGCCTTCTTTCGGCGTGGAGGGACGCCTGTCCCTTGCACCTCGTGCCTTGGACGTGCTGGGTATACGACGCTCAGCTGCGCGCTGCGGTGTCTCGTGATGTGGAACATCGCTGAGGAGTTTCCACGAGCCTTGACCGTGCTGTGGTTTTCGGGCTTTGCGGCTGGCGTGCTGTCTTGTTCCTTGCGTCGAGGGCCTAGCTTGGGACAAGGATGCGCCGCCAGAGCCAGAAGCAGAGCGTCGCTCAGGAGGATTGACGAGCGGTTCAAGCCGCTCGAGGTTGTCGAGGTAGTAGTCTTTCCAATCTGAAGTGGACAGGTCGCAATCAGCTTCGCGCAAGGTGTGCCTAGTATTTGCCTGAGCGGGCCTTACCAGATGCGCTGTGGCCGTTAGTCTATAAAGCAATGACCTAAGGTTCAGCGAGCTTGGCAGGTAGAGCAAGTGACGTACCCCCGCCAGTTCTTCCAGAGCCTCACGAGGGGTGAGTCCCTTCGAATCCCTTCTTCTCAACGCTTCCAAAAGGACCTCCTCGTCATACTCCGTACCAAGAGGCAGCAGCATGGGGGCTTGTTGCAGCGCTGGAAGTTGTGGCAGTTGCGGTGCTGGTGGAATGTGGGTCTGAAGCTGCTGCTGCAACAGCTGCTGCTGCAACTGCTGCTGCTGCTGCGGCTGGAGCCAATGCTGAAGCTGCTGCTGCAACTGCTGCAACTGCTGCTGCTGCTGGAGCCACGCTTGATAGGCGGACGCCGCGATGAGGTCTTGCCAGCTGGGTTGAGGCACCCCCTGCCAACTCCATTGTTGCTGCTGCAGAGGCATGTACTGGAAGGCAGGCATTCCCGCAAGCAATGGCATCGGCATCGGTGGCATACCCTGCACCACTTCACTGCCAGGGAGGTTGTGGGCGGTAGGCACCTGCTGGGCCGTCTGGGACTGCATGGCCCCGGTGGATGACTCACTAGAGCCCGGTGCCGAGGGTGGCGGCGTTTGGGGATGTTCTGACTTGAAGCTGCGGGTGAAGTCCATTGGGAGACCGGGATGCTCGAACGTACTTCAAGCTGGTCGGAACGGGAAGAGGAGAATCAAACGCCCATGCAACGGTTGGCGGTAAAGCTGACGCCCACGGCGTTCTCGGGGTCTGGTCAGGCCGCATGGGCTCTCGTTCTGACTCTCATCCACTCCGAGCGCGCCCCTTCTTCTCTCCGCACACCCTGCCTGTCGACGGAAGCCTGAGCAAATCTTCCCGGTCGGAGCCACAGACGAGCCCGAACCCTCCAACGCTGCAAGTCACGCGTGCGATGTCGCGACGCCTCGATGCGCGGCGTGTTGTGCGACGTGCAACGCACGCAGTCGACTATATCGACATGCCTCGCCCGACTCGGCCCACGCGCAGACCTCGCACGGTCTCTACACGTTCCGGAGAATGAGGTGAGTATCGTCGGTGCGCAGCCCGTATCCGTCTTCCCTGACGGGATGTTCGTCTTGCAGCTCGCAGCGGCCGCAGCGGGTGTCGGCGGCTGCGGCGAGCATAGATACGGGGGAGGGGAGGGGGGCACCCACGGACACGCCGGTGACCGCATGCAGCGCGCTCGGGATGGTGTGCGTAGGCTGTCGCGCTCTTGCGAGGGTCTCGGAGCCGAGCGTCAGAATACCTTTCCACACGACCCATCTCCCTGGACGCAGCGCCAGGTGTAGAAGTCGGGGATACGATTGAGATGCTCGGTGTCGGCCGGTGGATCTCGATCCGCCGGTGCCTCGCGTTTCCGCCAAGTGCCACGCTGCCCCTATGTCCCCCGCTATCGTCGCTCGACCGCGTCCAGTTTGGACGTCTACCCGTCATGCCCCGTCGAACATCGGAGCGACCAGAAACTTGTTGCACGGCGATCTCTCTGCTCCAGCGTCGTCGCGATGCTCCTCAACGTCAGTTGGCGTTCAGTGCCAAGAACACGTCGAGACACCATGGGCGACGTATGACGTGCGCCCTGCGGGTCGTTCGCCCCGCGTGTAACGAGTCGGACCAGGTTGTAACGTGCAGGGGTTCGTAGGCTGCTCTCGGCTGTCCTATCGGCCGTCTGACTGCAGGAACTCGGGCTCACAGTCCAGCGTCTACAGTTCTTTTGCACGCACAAACATGCGCGCACAGGCCCGACGTGCACCGGTGCCTGCTCCCTCAAGACAGAAGGCGAACTATTGGATACAGATCGCGCGCGGTAGCGATCACCTTTGGCCCCCGCGACTCTTGGCCCGGGGCGAGGGGTTCAGAAGGCGAGTCGTATCTCCTGCTCTGACGCCACGCCACTCGTCTTCAACTGGCAACTGCGAATACTCCTCTTCAGCATGCGTCACCGACGGAACGTCACGTCCCCTCTGGCTTTTTGCAGATATCGATCTTGGTCGCGCATTCGCCGCTGTCGAGGACCTCGACTTGGATTTCGAAGGGATTCCGTCCGCGACGCCCGCTGACGTCATAACGTATGTATGTTTCGTTGCCCCCATCCACGACTACGAAACTGAACGCCACCGCCCAGTTGCTTGCGCCTTCTCAAGCTCTCGGCTACTCGACACGACTTCCGGCGGGTCAAGGCAAATAACCCAGTGTCTCGTTGGCGCCACGCTCCATGCTCCTCGCGTTGCGTGCCCTGCGCATGTCCGCTTCGATCGTCCACGACGGAGGCGAATTGGATCACCTGGTTGAACGGCTCGAAGACACTGCCTGTGCGGGAGAAGGGGTCGCACAACTATCCACCGCGGTGCGTCTTCTTCTTTGGAGTGGTCGGCCCACGCTTGCGCTTATACCTGTGCGGCTGTACAGCTCTGCGATTCCACGACCGGGTAGACCGCATTCCTGTCAACGAACGGGAAGTATTCTTCCGGTCGCTGCCCGCAATTAGCGAGACCCTCCGTGCAAAGAAGCTGGCTGAAGCGGCCGTCAAGGTCACCGTCGACTTCTTAATACGGCCCCAGCTCAGACAGCCGTCGTGCGTATGCGTGCGTTTACGTTTCACCAGCCAGCCCGGTGCGGTCATCACTGAAGCGGCGGGTGCAGGAACACGTCCACGATGTGAAGCAACCGTTCCGGCCTCTTCTGCGCGGGAGAGCGAGGGGTCGTGCCCGTTGTATAACTCGCTCTAGCGCAACGGCAAACGGCTAGTCCTGACCGCCGAGAGTGAGGCAGAGGGCGCTCACGCGATATTCGAGCTACCCTCTCCGAATGTAGAGGTACCGGAACAGGACGCTCCCGACGTTCTCGCCAGCCGGATCGTGCGTGTTTCAGGCGTTCGTGACCGGCTCGTCTCGCCGTGAAGAAAGCTCAGCAGAGGCGATTGGCGGGCGTCACTGTAAGGCGTTCTGTGCCGTCCTATGCGTGCTGTCGTTCATTGAGTGCGGCCGCCACTACCAGGCAATGCTTGGATGCTCTGTGGCGCGCCCGACTGCCGTTCGTGGATGCACGTCCGGCGTTGAGATTGAGGTTTCAGAGGTGCTGACAGCCGTCAACATGTCCACCCCGATGGACCGTCGGACGGCCTCCTGGACGAAGCCGCCCTGCAATCGTTCGAGCGTAGGGTATACTGACAGCGACGCCTTTGATTGGGAAACAGGCGATTTGCAGCCTTGTGCCAATGCACTGGTACGCCTCACCGTCCCTCTGGCATTGCGTTCAAAAGTCGACGGACCACGCAACTGTTCGTACTCGGCGTGCAGGAACACATCTCTGCGACGGATTGAGTAGATCGCTTACCGCAAGATACGCACCATCCGCGGCCCCTCACACGCTATCCGTGCCGCTGTTGCGCAGCGGATTTCCACTTCCCTTTCCTCAGCGTATTCAGTACCAACTACGCCCATCTCGCGTCCGTACTAGGAGGATCCCCCTCTCCCTTAGCCCGGGCGCGCCTTGTTTGTTCCGTTTCAGTCTCTGTATCTCCGTTCGTCAGGTCGCGCTTCAGCACCGTGTGTTCTAGCGCAAAGCATACCTGACCGTCTTTGGCAGTCTCTGGCAGTCTCCCTCTCCAGGCGTCGGCGTACACGCGCAGCTGCTCGCTTACTGAGAAGGGGATTTCATCTCGGGCTCTTCGCCAGCGGTCTGTTCGTAGGCATGCGCCTCAGACTCGCGCAGCTGCGCCGCCGGGCTGAAAGTCTGCCTGTCAAGGCGATTCACGCATCATGCCCTCGTGCTGGCGAGCACCCGTAAGCCGTCCTACGAGCACTCTGTCCAAGCTTACCACTCACACGCCAGTCTAGGTGCTCTGCTACACGTTGAGTGACGACGGCTACCTCACTGGCTTAAGACATCGTCATTGTTGTCTTGCCGACTGTGGGCTCCGTCAATACATCCATCTATTTCGCATGCCTCGAGTGCCGCATGGGCGCATATCCGCAGACGAGAGGAGGCGGAGTGGCTCCCCTGCGTATCCTTACTGCACTCCAACCGGACATGACGATGCGTCGATGTGCGGATGGCTGACCGAGGCCATGCACCCAAGGCGCATCTTGCGAGTAGGCGTAGGCCGGTACGTCCGTCATGGCTTTCTTGTACCAGGTTTCGCAGTCCATCCTGTCTCACAAGAAGCTGCAGGGGCCGTCGCAGTCCCGGGACGCCCGCGTGCCCGGGGCGCACATCCTCAGAGTCTACTGTCGACGCCCTCCCACAGACACTTCGAGGACTAGCAAGATCGGAAGACACTGCTCTAACCAAGCCTCGATGGCGCATTCTCTCGCTTGCGCACGGCCGCCGCCTGTTGCGGACAAGTGGACAAAGTTGATGCGCGGGTCTCTAGGCCCGCGCGTAGTCAAGATTGCGATGCTTCACACAAGTAGCTGTAAGCCGCTCCCTTTGCACTCTGTTGTCTAAGGCTTACGCGTCGTCTGGGCCAGCGGTAGGTTGCGTCGAAAGGTTCCGCGAGCGCGGCGAGGGAGGAGAGCGTCGGCTCGGACGCCATCTGCGCGTCGGGATCGAGGCGGGGAGTCGACGCTGCGGCAATTAGTGAGCCACTTTGCATATCGGCATGTATTTCAGAAACCGGCATTTCGTGCTTTGAAGCTGGGCAGTCGCGGTACACCCGGATCCTTTTTAAGTTCTGGGAACGATCAGGACGGGTGCAGGGCCAGGACCACCGCGGCGCATTCAAGTTCGTGTGGTACGACCCTAACGTGCCGCAGCTGCTCGTCTCCCTGCCTGTTCATGGGGAGGCGCCGAAGTGGCCGTATCAGTCGGTGAGTGTCTCGCCGTTCTTCGCTTTTTTCTTGGGGGTAGGCATGCTGACGAGTGGTAGTACAGTCTCTGCAGTATGTCACGGTTTGAAGACAAGGACTGTGCAATGTGTGTCCCCAGCTCGGGTTGCAGCTGTTGCGTCCCTCTCGGAGCGGACGGACGCAAGGTCTCTCGACAGGTCGATCTCCCTTCTCTCATATTCTCTAAGCGGAGGTCCCAGGAAAAGGCGCGTCGGAAGAAGAAGCGCCACATCGGACCTATGCCTATGGATATCGCGCGCACCCTGTACAACGCCCGCATCGACCCACATTTGCGCTCGGCAGCAGCTATCGACCTCGACCTGTCTTCAGCAGAACTCGTCGACCTCGAACACGTGCAGCACACATTCGCAAGACGCATCTCCAAACTCCCTCGTCACGCGGAGTCAAGCTCTCCCGGTGCTCAGTCCTTGACCTCCGGGTGTGGCCGCTGCGCTTCAGCCGCGCGAAATCAGCCGTAATGCTGTTACAATACCTCACCAGCGAGCGGGCCCCCGCAGTCGCACGCGCTGCTCTTGGCGTTGCTCATACCCTCGCCTGCCATGGACACGCATCCTGGCTCAGCGATCTTGCGCTCAGTCTACGCAACCTGCCGGTCCCGGTGGCTCTCGCATTCAGACAGCAGCCAACCAAGCTGCAAGCCCAGTCTGCTATTAACGGCATACAGTCCGCGCTGGAGCGCCACATCGCTCAGGACCTGACACACGCCCCTAAGCTGGCCGCCTGGAAGTTTGCGATCATGCCGGCTCTCTCTGGAATCCGGAACTCCCCCTCACTCGACACCTTTCTTGCACCTCGAGCCTACCTCTCAATTCCCCGCGTCTCCCACCGCCGTGCACTGGCCCGTCTGCTCGCAGGAATCGCGCCATACGCCATTGAACTCCTGCGCTACAACAACGTTCCCCGCGCATGGCGCCTGTGCCGCTTCTGTCGATCCAAGGGACCGCCTGAAGTGCGCACTGAGAGTGACTACGTACGGTCAGGGGGTGTCAGTGGACAATCTGCATCTAAGTAGTACTCGGGATCCAGTGTATGCGTGCGTCTTGTGCGGGGCGATTCTGATGGAAGGGATGGGGCACAACAGTGATTCCCTACTTAGATATGGCGCCGGCGAGATTGGAGTTTGTACGCTTACATGAGGACGAATACACACTCACACACTCACACACTCACACACTCACTCACTCACTCACTCACTCACTCACTCACTCACTCTATCTCTCTATCTCCTCGCATCGTGCTTATCTGAGACCAGCTTCGTTCTCTAAGCTCTATCACCAATGTACTAGTCGCTTGCGCGCGACGCTCTCTTGCATACGTCCCCACCGCCATCAACGTCATTGCCGTCAACACGAAATTTTTTCGATGCATATGTAATCATTCTGTCACCGGTGTTACATCTTCCTGCAATACATCACATACACAAGCTCGTCGGATGGTACAGATAAATCGAGATCAGTCAGCCAAATCTAAAGAGTTGGAACAGAGAAGATGAGATATCGAGCTGGACAGGGAAGTCTATGGGAAGGGGGAGAGTGATCAGAGGCAGGGGAAAAGGAAGCAATAGTATCTGCTGAAGCAGTACGGCTGAACATCGTCGCGTTCGGAGAGGGGAGAACGAGAGACCATGACGAGGTTATGAGCCGCTACAGTCCGATCCCGCCGTGGATGGAGTGCATATGGTCGTACACCGCGCCGCTGACAGGGAAGGTCGCGAGGCAGACCCAGCAGATGTGTATCTTGCAGCTCGCACACGTCATGTGGTTGCAGCCTGCCGCGCGCTCGATCGGCACCGTGCACCCTGGACAGTCCTTCACGTCGTGGCCGGCCTTCCACGTCTCGAACAGCCCCTCCGCCTCCGGGTTCAGGTCCTGGCACGACGCCGCCTCGTGCGCCTCCATGTTGCAGTGCGCGCAGATGCGCACGAGGCACGACGGGCACTGCAGCCCCGCGCCCGCACCACGCGCGCCCGCGCGTCTCGCCGCGATGGCCCTGCGGTACACCTGCGGGCAGTCCGGCGTTGGGCAGTAGTAGAACTCCCTCGGGCGCTGCTGGACGTGCGCAAGGAACGCGGAATAGACGAGCGCGTCGAACTCCTCCGTGGACAGCAGCCGCTGCGCGGTGAGCAGCGAGATAGGGTGCGCGCAGCGCGCGGAGTCCGCGAGGCAGGTGAGCGGGAAGGACTTGCTGTCGATTGAGGCCTTGAAGTAGCCAACGAGGCAGCTCTTGCACCAGGTGTGTCCGCACGCGAGCGTGATCGGGGGCGAGGCCTCTCCGAAGCAGACGGGGCAGCTGTCGTCGCCGCGCCGAGTGGGACGCACATGGCGCTGCTGGACATGGAGAACCGCGAGTTGTGCGATCTTCTGCGCTTCTTCGTCACCGTGTACGATGAGCTGCTGGTTAGTAAGATCGACCCAGGCGTTCTCGGAGCCCAGATGCTGCCGCAGCTTGACAAGATCGTCGCTCAAAAAGCCGACGATGAGGTGCCCAGGAAGAGGGTGCCGGTGGACAAGCTGCGACTTGAGGAGCCTGACCTTGTGGACGATGAGGTCCCGGACGCGTTCCCGGTCACCATGGACACCAAAGAGAGACAAAGTCCGGCGGCGCGAGTCGCTGGTGATCTTCACTCTAGGGATTTCTTGCTCCAGTTCGCGCAAGAACTCTTTCCCTGCACTACCTGCGAAGAAGTCGTTCCAGACGATCTGTCCCCTATCAGTGACCTTCTCTCCGCGAAGAAGGCGGTCGAACGTAGTCTTCGCTTTGGTGAGCGACGCCATACTCTGCGAGACCAGCTTGACGACCACAGGAGCATCGGGACTGAGGGACGACCTCCTGTCCATCACGGAGATCGTAGTGTTGTCGTCGTCGTGCAGATAGGAACGCAAGAGGTCGATCTCGGGGGCGAGGACGTCGTAGATGCTGGGGGGTAGCAAGTATCGGAGAGTCTTGACGTGGTAGGCGAAGATCCTTCCCTTGCCTACAAAGCGCGGACAGTAGGTGTGTAAGGCCTGGCAAGCGGCCGCGGCAGCGGTCGGGTTAGAGAAGTGAGCCCATACTCGGACGAACTTGCGATACGGTGGAGGGATAGCGTTTATCGTTACGTCCTCGTCGTACTGCTGGAGCATTCTTCGCAGGCCGTGGAATGCCCCCTGGAGCGAGTTGTACTTCGCGCGCTGTAGAATTACGCCCTCGCAGATCTCCGCCACCGAATCGGCCTTGGGCTCCTTCTCGCTGCCGTCTGGTTCTTCCTCTGTGTCCTTCCCCTTGCCTCTCCCTCGCCTCTTTTTCTTCTCGCCTTGCTTGGAGTCCTTCTGCTGGACGAGAGGCGATACGAAGTGCTTTTTGAGGTCGTCGATGGTGAAGTTCGGGGGTATATTGAGGAACTTGACGTTGTACGACCCGACGTTAGGGATCCCCTGATGAGTCTCCGCGACGACGTGAGATATGCCAATCTTTGCATGCGGGGCGAGAGCGGCGATGGCCTTCTGTGCTAAGTCCTCCGTACGATAGCCAATGAAGCCTATCTGCCACGGTGCCGGCAGCTCGAACAGGACGTCAGTGTCGGTCAAGGTTCCCCCTCCGAGCATTGTCGACTTCTGAGCGAGGCGCACCGAGACTTTGCGGCGAAGGAAAGGCTTCCCATCCAAATCTTCCAGCGCTATTGCAGCAGCCTGGCCACTGGCGAACGTCACTCTGTACGCTAAAGTTTCACCCCCCTGGCTCGAGTCAACCGCAACGACAGCCGTGACGGGCCCGAAGACCGCCAATGCTTCGGAGACGGACGCAGGGACCGTGGAAGCATGGAGACCCTCTATGACGATCTGCTGGCATCCGAACCCGGTGACGATATTCGTGATGCTGAAGCCGGGACCGTATGTCACTTTGGTGGAGTCGAGGACGGTGATTGTCATGGATTCTGGGGGAGGCATTGGCTGCGAAGCTGTCGGAGCAATCCCAGCAAATCGCTGCATACCCCACATGAGCAGGAACTCGGGGAGTTGAGAACATGATGCTGCGTACCTGCTCCAGACCCAGCCCAGGCGGCACGATCGGTGTCTGCCTGTCAGGGATGCTAGGAGGGAGCCGCTCGTAGGTACTAGATGATGCCCCATTGCTGCCACCTCGCAAGACGGTGGTGGAAGGGAAATGTTGACTAGGCAGCGGTGGCACACTTCTTCGTCCCACAGCCGGCTGCTGAGGAGGAAGCACTGAGGGTCCTGGCTGGGGTCGAATCGTCGCCGATGAATCCTCCTTTGTGCTCTATACAGCTGAATCAGTCGCTGCGATTTTAGGCCAATGATCCGGCCTTACCTCTTTGAATTCCCGACTCATCTGCTCCCTGTCTATGGCATGGGAGTATCGACAGTTCTGCCACCTGCAGCGCCCATGCATGTCATCGAAGCAGGGCAATGCGTGTTCTGCAAGTGGGCGCGGGCCTGCACCACCCCCCGGTGCCGTGTTGTCCGATGACGTGTTGACATGCAATTGCTGCAGAGTATAAATCAATATGCATATTCGAGACTGAGCTGCGGGACTGTATTCTTACCGCAGAATAGTACGTCGTCTCAGTACTACCACCGTCGGATCCCTCCTCAGGCACCTGCGCAGTATCAGGTTTAGGACCTGACCGCCTGTCTGTCCCTTCGGGCGTGTTTGCCATAGCACGACCCTTTCCTTTGGTTACTTTGGTTACAACGGTCGCAGGCATGCCGCTCGAACCTTCTGTAGGAATAATCAGTGACCGGTGTTCGCTGTGCGTTTTTCTTTGCCGCCCTACCTCTCTTGAGGTCATCGGCAGAAGTCTCCGTCCCCGACTTCATCGAATGGACATACACAGGTGAGCATGGTGGTATGTGGCATGAGACAATTACGTACCTTCCGTGGCTTCTTCTGGCGTTTCTTTGCGGTGTCGGCAACCGGATTCGAAGGGAGAGATGTCGAACTTGGTGTAGATGGCTCGGATGCAACACTATTTGAGCGGGACTTTTTTACAGCGTCACAGATCTCGTCGGAATGCTTTTGCACAAGCTCGTCCTCGGGAGGCAGCCATGCGAGATCTAGAATGTTGTGCGAGAAGCGACATGGCACCTTGTAGCAGTATTGTCTCTTGAAGTACAGCCGGCAGATCGGTCGGCATTTCTGGAGGCGTGGATGCCAATGAACGAAACATCTACACCAAGTCCGAAATGCGAACCTTGCAGGGTTTCGCGTTCCGGGCGGGGAATGCCGTGACAGTGTGGTCGACCTGAAACCGTGTCAGCACACCTGCGATCAAAGCAATAGACTATGAATGTGTTCACTTCGGAGGCATTGGACGGGTGGTCTGCGGAAAGAAACTGCCCACTGGTCGACTCTCTCGCCAGGGCATCACTAGACGTATTCACCACGTCATCGCTTGCGCTTTCGCTCGCAGCGTTTTCACTGTCAGGCTCTCCTTCAGGAACATGCGCATATCGACAAGAGTCGCCTTTTTGACACAAGCCGACGATGTCCATCTTGCATACTTCGCGCTTTCGTACAGAGCCGTCGGGAGCCTTCGCAGAGGTAAGCACAGCGCCTTAGACTCGAGGCGAAGATCGTCTGAACACATCGGCTTACGGTGTAGTGGATAACAGCCGGGACCTGTGTGATGGCATGTTACTCGATGTACCACAACGTATGGTCAGGCACGCACCTTCTTGGCTACGGGCTTCGGGAGCGGGGGCAAGAGCTGCGTGATGCACGCCTGAGGGAGCTGGAAGATGTGGGTTCTATGGCATTTCTCCCCGTATTTGCATCTACCCTTCTGGAACAGTTGGCACACATCGTCATATCTCTGTGGTTGGCGCAACTTCCGGTTGAGTAGCTGGTCATTAGCTCGCATAAGAGGGTCACTCACCCTGTTAGGGCGCGGATCTAATTCAGCGGCTCTGCTTAGACGCAACTCATCGAAGTTCTCCGGGCCCGAAGTATACGTAGCATCCGGAGGGGGTGGGTCTGCATCCCGTGCGCCACCCACACTGTGGGAGCGAGGACATCTGTCTCCTCGTTGACAGCATCTTGCAAGACAGTTAAAGCAGACTTCTGGCTGCGACATATGACAGCGGATAGAGAGTAAGGTCAGCAGGAGTAGGAAGGATTAGTGGGGGTGGGCAATCCCTCCAAAAGTTGCGTGCCAGCGTCTAATAGATCGAGTTCGGCGCCAAACATCATCGCCTTGTATCGAGTTTATTTAAAAAGTACTAGACGTTAGGCCCGTGCTACGCACGGGCAGCCGCTCAGTGCGTGCTGTGCGAGAACTGTGACTACTCGTGTTAGTGTGATCGTCCTCCCGGCTCAATAAGCTGGCGGCCAACTTGAAACGGCAGCGCTAGCCAGCACTGGCAGGCGTTACCAACAATGCCTGGCAGGACTCGCTCGTCCAGCGCCACAATGTCAGCAGCTAAAGCAAAGGTAGAAGGCACGCTTGCCAGTTTGCTCTTGTGCAGCCCGTAGCGGCATTGATGAACCATCGCAGGTCTACGCGTAGTTTGGCCCGGAGACACAAATTGCCAGTGACGAGTTCCAAACAAATTAATGAGTCCAAGTCTGGTCCCATGCGTGTCTCTCGCCCTGCCGCTCCGACCTCTTCTCGGACTACTGCCAAATCGGCGTCCCCGTCTTCCTCGAGTCTGATCTCAGGCAGTCGCACCTCGAACATCCTCGTGAAATTAAAAGACAGACACCCCATCTACATCCGTCAGCGCCTCGTGCATCCGGCCGTAGGCTTGCGCAGTGGCGGCTCAACCAGGCCACGCGAAGGAGCTGCATACGGTGCAGCTGAGCGCGGGCTGCGCATCATCGACTCACCCGATGTCGTCTTCGACGATGACGACTTTGACGACTACAAAGGGAGCAAGAAGGGCAACGTCCTTCTGCGTAACATCACCAAGGCCCTGAGGATATTGAAGACCCAATCGTCGTCGGTACGTTGGCCCTTGCCTCCCGCGTGCTCGCACTCACCAACGCAGTAGAGTAAATCTTGAAGCGCACGGACCCGACGGTGATCAAGAAACGCTGCAACATCGAGGACTGGACGTCCCCGCTTGAGTTCCTCACCGTGGTCGCGCTCACCAACGGCAAGGCTACTTACCGGCGCGTCAATTGCTCCCTCGCGATGCTCCATGCCTGCCGCCTGCTTTCACCCACCCTTCGTCCCTCGCTAGCCTGCGCTTTCCGCCCCGCACGCTCTCGTCACATTACCGTCCTCGCGCTCGACTCTTCTGCGGACGACACCTGCGCCGCCGCCATCACCGCCGACCGCAAGATCCTCATGAACGCCATGATCAGCGAGCAGGCTTTGTGAGTACCGCTCCGCTCGCCACGCGATGTCTCTCACAGATCCACCCCTTCGTCGCGCTACACGCGCACCAGCGCAACATGGCAAGTCTTCCTCCCTCGCGCGCCGTGCTAGCTCTGGGCCGACCGCCTCCACCCAGCCGGTAGCCGTCCAGCGAGTGCTCCGCGAGGCTAATCCCACCGCGCACGGCGTAGACGAATTGCATTCACTCTGGGCCCTGGCCCGTCGCATCCTCCTCTCTGCGCGCGCACTTGCTACTACATGGTACGTCCATATCCCTTTCCCTCTCGCCCCTCTGCCCATCCGCCAACCCGCGCACAGCAAGCCCTCGCCCTCACAACCCTGTTCACCTCCCCGTCCGCGGCGCTCCCGAGCTCCCCTTTCCTCACGCTCCTTTTCTCGGGCGGGCAAACGCTGCTCCTGCTCGCACGCGCCCCCGCATCGTTCTGCATCCTCACAACGACGCGCGGCGGGGCACGGTGGACGAGCGGGCGCGGCTCGCGCTCGCGCGGGGCTTCCATCGGGCAGCGGTGTGGCAGCTGGAGGAGAGGCTATTGCTGGGGATGCGGCGGTGCGCGCGGCAGGGCATCAGGCCGCGGGCACTGGTGGTGAGCGGGGGCGTTGTGAGCAACAGCTATTTGCGCGAGAGGTAAGCCGTGGTAGACATCACTCATTGCGTCGTGGTAGGCTGCGAGTCTGCTTAGACGAGGAAAACCCGGCCGAGCGGACTCTCCCTCTCGTATTCCCGCCGCCGTCGCTTTGTACAGGCGCGTCGATCCGAACTTGTGGGGACTGTCTCTCTAATAGCAAGGTTGCAGGTTACGCGATCATGATTGCGGGGGCGTCCATGGACCGCTTCCTGCGAGGCGACACAGACGACTACTCGATATAATCGCGGCCGAAGTGGAGTCTGGACTCCTCCCTGCTCTCACAGGGACTCCCTGTCTCTCCAGCTCTCGCGCACCGCGCGCCGTCCCGGCATATCCACAGTGATGGTTTACATGCGCTCGGATGCGACCGCACCTCACCTTGTGCTTGCGAACGAAGCGGTCGCACTGCGCCCAGACGGCGACGATCCTGTTTCGAATGTGCGCGGGCACCTCGACGCCGACGCCATCCTCGCGGTATGCAAGGAGCGCGGTGTGACGCTCGTGCACCCGGGATACAGGTTCCTGTCCGAGAACGAGCGGTTCGTGCAGATGGTGGTCCTCACGGGCATCACCTGGCTCAGGCCTCGGCCGGATACCATCGAGGCGATGGGTATGAAGCACCGCGTGCAGGAACTTACGATCGAGAGCGACGTGCCCCTGCCCAACTCAAAAAATCTTCTTCACGATGCAGAAGAAGCAGTTGGCCTGGTCGGCGAGATCGCGTATCAGGTCATGCTCAAGTCAGTCGCCGGCGGGATGGGACTCGTGGTGTTCAATGACGCAGAGGAGCTGCGCGCCAACTTCGCGTCCACCCAGGCTCGCACGCAGGTAAGCGCCTGGTGGATGGTTGCTTGATGCAGGCTGGTTGACGATTGTGGTCACCAGGCTCTCTTACACAACGACGGCGTTTTCATAGAGCGGTACTTTCCTGCAGCGCGGCATGTAGAAGTGAAAGTAAGTCGCGCAGAGTGCGCTGCTGTTCATGTTCACCTTTTGCAGGTGTTCGGGGATGGTGCGGGGCACGTTATACACATCGACGAACGAGAGTGCAGCGTGCAACGGCGGCACCAGAGGGTCATCGAGGAGGCAACAAGCCCGTTCATGCTTAGTCGTCCGGGCGAGTCTCCACGTTGTCAGTCGTGCGCACGACGTCTAACTCTTCGCAAATGTCCAAAAGCGTACGTTGGACGCTGCCGTACGCCTTGCAGCACACGTCAAGTACGAGTCTGCGGGTGAGCCCTCTATGTGATTGACCGCCGCGCAGCATACTGACGTATCTGCTAGGAACATCACGCTCCTGGTCGACGATGCGACGGGCGAGTTCTTCTTCCTCGAGATGAACACGCGCCTGCAGGTCGAGCACCAGGTGACCGAACAAGAGTGACTTACTCACTCACGTTCCATTGGTGATACCTCTCAATAATAACGCCTCACAAGTACTGTGGATTGGCCTGAGTGCCCTCCTCATATGAACAGATCCCACGCCTCGAGTGCTACGTCGACAGCAAATTCAACCAGAGCGTGATGTCTGGTTGACTTGAGCTAGGTCTTTTTTAATCCAGCTTCGAAGTGTGGCACCTAGTAACGTGCACAACGCCACCCTACTGATCCAAATTGTTTCTCCTCTCAACCTCGGCCTACGCTACTACGCGATGCACAGGTAGTTCAAATGGAGGGGAGTCGGGTATGGCCGTAATGCGTCGATCGCATCAGATGTAGACTCCGGGAGCGCGTCCAAACCCAGAACGCGACACCGATGAGCTCATCAAGCACAGGAGAAAACGAGCATGGGTATAGGATCGCGAGCCCGGGTTCTTGCTGAGATACAACTGCGATTATCCAGAGGGTGCCTCGCCGCGAAAGGCCGCCACTCCACCTCGCTGAAGCTGAAGATACTCAAGATCGTGTCCAGGTACTGTTTGCATCGCCGTTGCCGTACGGTGCATGCGATGGGGGAAAATACGTACGTCGGCCTTGACGTTGTCGCAGTACACCGCAGATATAATGCGTCCTCCAAGGTGTCGGTTGTGTTCATCGGAAGCTCCGCGTCTGAAGGCTGTCCCAAAACCAGCCCCGCATTGCCGCGATACCCGTGATCACTTTCTCCTTGAGCGCTGCACACCGTGAGTCTCCAATCCGCCCGCGCGGTGATGCTGTACGGAACGAGACGCACGTCATGGCCGTAGTCGAGCATGGAAGGGGAGTGTACAGAGACACGCGAGGCAGCGCGGCACGGGTTGCAGGTCGAGCAACGCGGGCAACAATCATGTAAGACATCAAGCGTCGTCGGGTTAGTCTACAGCTCGTCCGTTGTGTACACGGGTGTCGTCACCATACCTGAGCGGTGCGCCTTCGCCTGCCTCCTCTCAAAGTCTCTTGCTTCTCCTCCCATCCCCTCCGGGTGAACACGGAAACGAAGAGGGTGACCGGCGTGCGGTACCGGAGCATGCCAACCTCTTGTTCGGGATAAGCCGGTGTATCTAGCGGGGAGCAGATATCACACGGCGCAGCATGGACAGCATGGAACACGAGAACGTCCAGGTGGGCAAAGAGGACTCTATGGCAAGCGGATTAGGTACGAGGGTAATGATGTGCCATTGAACAATGTCTGTGGCACGCCCGCGGTCCATTGCGCCCACCGCAGTTCACCAGGGCCTGCGGCGAAGTCTAGGATATGGCGGCGGCAGGAGAGTGCGAGGGATCTTTGGTCGCTGTAGACAGCGTACCAGGTGGGCTCGTTCCCGGTCGAGAGAACGCTGCGGGACTCAGGACGATTGCGCCACCATCAAGGGCCGGGAGACACTGCCACAACCGCGTTGCCGCCGCTGAGACCTTCCTTTTTATTTTATTTTTTTGGATCCAGGGCATCCTATTATACAGTGGCTACTATACACGCAGTGCTTGGACAGCCGTCTGCTAACTAGGGGGGATTTTCGTAATGCTTCCCGAACATATCAAGCGTGAGTAGGGCGCGAGACGCGCGGCTGTATCGTAAAGGTCCGTAAGGGTTCGTGGCGGAAGGAGGGGCCCCCCATCTGATGAGCGGCCCGTTCAGGAGCTTTCTGTAGCGGCGGCGATTGTCTTGGAGGAACCGCTGTATTTCGTAGAAGGGGTCCATGGATTGTAGTAGTTCGTCGAGTCTTGAGTATTGATACCGGCGCTCGTATCGGTCGCACCCGAAGAGTACATGCTCGCGCGTGTGGTAGTGACCGCGCCCGTCCTTGTGATCAAAGCAGAAGGTCGCCTCCTGGTGCTTTGCCCGGAAGCGGTCGCGGTATCGCCCAGTCGGGCCGTGGTCGGTGATGCAGCGGATGAAGCGCGCGACGAGGGTGGGGCGACCGCCGAGGCGCTTCAGGGGGAACGGCCCGGTGTGGCGCAGGCGTTGGAACGAGGGATGGCGGAGGTGGAATCGGCCGAAGGATGCACGCGGGTCCTTGTCCGCCGTGCGCTGCCAATACTCGGCGATGCCGCCGGTGATGTTGTGGCGAGCGTATGCGTACGACGTGTGTTGCGGGCCGGGAGGGAGTCGGCCAGGCTCGCGGGCCTTCCATTTGACGTCCGCGTCCACGGCCTCGTTCTCCTCGATGCCTGAGTGGGAGGGGCAGTAGTGCACGTGTAAGTGGTTCTCCGGGTGGCGCTCGAACCAGTCGCGAAGAATGCGACATGTGTTGACGTTGGTCATGCGGCCGCCCTCCGTGTCCGTGAACGACTTGAGGGTGCTCTCGCTGTCGCAGAAGATGTGGACGCGGTGATAAGACTTGCAGTATGCGTGTGCGACTGCCATTGAGAATGCAATCAGCTCGCAGTCAAAGGGTGAAGGAGCGTCCGGTGTATATGGCGCGATGATGAACCAGCCGCCCCTGGTTGTATGCGCGAAACCCAGCCGCCGAGCCCAGCATCCACTCGGTGGGCGAGCAGACGAAGGAGCTGCCGTCTGTGAATATGACGAGTGCCCCGCTGTCGGCGTGTGCGTCGCGCAGCCTCGGCTGCACACTGCGGGAAGGATTTACACCGATTTGCCATGTATAGAACACCTGCGGGGCCCGAATAGGTGTTTGGAACACCGATTTTGTATACACTTCTGAGAAATGTACGATATTTCTCGGTGTTTCAAACACCTCTTCCCGGTGTGTGGTTAAGGAGCTGTTCCGCACACTTCCTGCAGTAACATTTTCTGGAGGTGTTCTCCACCACGGCGGCCCCTCCCACTATATATATCATGTCCCCATGCACCCAGGTGGATTCACCCCATTTGCCCTCGAACTGCATCTGCTCTCGAACCGGCAAGCACTCCCGATATGCTAGTGCACCCTGCTCTCTACTTCGTCGGACTACTGCAAATATGCGTCACGGTCTCATCAGACAGAATCAATCTCTCTGAATTTACCAGTGTGCTGATATACCCCGGATACATCACTTACCGAAGCAGAATGATCAGGTGCTAGGAGGAGGGAGGAGGTCGTTGATGCGCCGCGATTCAAATCCACGCAGGCGGCAGGACGGCAAGCGGGCGTCTATTACTTCCCGTATTCGGGCATGTCTGCACTATATTGGGCAATGCCGTATGACGTCATCCAGAACCCAAGCATATTGCTGACGGCGTGCTGCCTCCTCAGTGGGCTTCACAACTTGACCTCGAACCACCACCATCTCCTGCCTCCTCGCTCTCTGTCTAAGCCCCCTTGTGCAAGTCCTCCTTGTAGAGCGCCCACTCCGCGTACCTCCTTGGCGAGGCTGGGATGGGTTATTCACCCGTGTGCTTATGAAGGGTGCGACCTCCGTGAGTCTATGCACATACAGTATATGCGCGCTCTTTTGCCATATGTGCCGGACGAGACCTCAAGCGATCTGACTCGCGTAGAATTTAAGACCGTCCCAACAGTCTCACGAAGCGCAAGATACCGCTCGCCGTACGCCTTGTCACGGACCGCACGCGCTCCCATGACGGCTTAGCGCCTCCTCCGCGACACGGAATATCCCAGGTGCGACATTCTTCGATATCTGCGATGGCAAATCGTTCCGTAATTCCATCCGCCTTTTCCTAGCGGGGCTGAGACCGGGACCGGTCGAGTTGAAGTCAACACACGTCTCGAACTACAGCCGAGAGGTAAGCCGCCCCTCACACTGCCGCTCCTCATTTGTCGCTGGCCAGCATTCATTCATCCGGCACGCACGGGTGGGTAAATGTGATCGACTATCTCGCATTCCATTTGCTGTGAACCTGCGGCGCGAAGAGGCGCGCTGATTTAGCCCTTCCGCTCCTACCTTGGGGCCGCGCTCGGGGCAGCTCTCCCTCGCGCGTCCGAACCGTGCTTCCGCCCATCCTCCTTCTCCTTCTCGTGCTTGACCTCACTCTCCGTCTCATGCCCGTGCCTACTCTTGGTCTCGTTCTCTTGTTCTCGCGCTCAGCACTCCCGGTTCGTTCTCTCGTTCTTGTTGTCATGATTGCTCTCGCCGCTGGACCCATCTTTCAAGTCCCTTCACACTAATGCCGTCTGCTTCTTCACGTATAGTTCGCTTGCTAGACTATGGGGCGCATCTGATATTTCGCCTGGCTTTGCAGCTCGCAGCTCCCAGGCGGGCGGTTTTCTGATTTATGCGACCGTGGTGATCGTGTATGTATCTTATCGCACGTGTACGTATATAATGTCGCATGCAATGGCACAAGTGGGCGCGCGAGCAAGCACGCGGTAGCTGATCGAATGCACAAGTGGTGTGAAGAACATTTCCCGCAAGCGTGCAAAACACCGATTTTCGCTGTTTTGGACAATGTATAGCGCAGTCAGGAACACCTCGCGCACGGTGCACAACAGGGGTAATAAATGTGGAGGCACCTGTTATGCACACCATGAATCGGTGTGCAAAACACCGTAAAATGTCCACTTGAGGTGTTCAACACATTTTTGCCACACACTCCTCGAAAATGTGCTGAACACCTGCAGGAAGTGTTTTCTGACCGGTGTTCGGAACACCTCCAGAAAATGTTGTTCCTTCCCACAGTGTGCAGGTCCTGCTCGATCCAGCGTTTGAGCGCGTCCTCGTCGCCTTTGCGGCGGGGGTGCTCGAGGTGCGATGTGATGCGATTGCGGTAGAGGTCACGTACACGGTCGCCGGGGCCCGCTGAGACCTTTCTGCTTTGCGCAGAGGGCGGCGAGTGGGCTGAGCTATACGAGGTAAGTTGGCGCCGCTGTGTTACATACCGGACTCCGAATCAACGCTGCACTCTTGGGCGGCTCGTGCAAGCGTCTTTACGTCCACTCGATGGACTCGGATGGCCCGCCAGCGGCACTCGCCGATCCTGACAATCCATCCTCGTTTATCCCGGACGAAGCAGGTATCAAGGATGTCACTGTACAGTACTTCGCTAACCTGTTTCAGCGCACCCCCCGAGCTCCGTCTAACAAGCCATGGATGTCAACGCCAACTATTCAACACATCCGGGAGCGCGTCTCCCATACCCCCTTTCAGTGGCCACGGTCGCTCACGCTCCGCGACCTACGCGCTCTCCTACGCAAAGGAAATGCACGCCCCGCTCCCGGGCCTGATCTCTGGGAGAAGTGGTGCCTCAAAGCGCTCAGCGACGACGCTCTCACCCTCGTCCTCGACCTTGTCAACTATGAGATCACCTACTCCCATTTCCCGGACTCCGTCAAGCCTGCGATCATGTCAACAATTTTCAAGCGTGGCTCCCGCACCGATCTCGCAAACTACCGCGGCATCACCTGCTCCAATCTCATCAAGAACCTCCCCTTCGCATGGCTCAACCACCTACTGTAGAGATCAGACCATAGCGGTGCGTCACAGGTCACAGCGACCTCCGCCTCGCCGCTATTGGTCCCTCGGTCACCGGTCACCCCGGCCGCCGCCGCTTGTGACAGAGGTACACACACCGTAGCGCCCGCCGCCGCTGACGCGGCGGCGGGAGATTGTGTCACAACCGCCGCTCCGGATGGCGCGGTCACAGGTCACCGTAGACCCCGCCGTTCCGCCGCATCGTATCGAGCCGGTCACACAGAAACCCGCCGCCGCTAAGGTCTGATCTCTACAGTACTCGCCGACTATGTAACACGGCAAGGCATCCTTCCCGAAACCCAGATCACGACGCAACCGGGCGTGCAAGCTCGTGACCTCACATCCTTCCTGTCCCAGGTCGACGCTTACGCACATCGCCACAAGCAACCTCTGTTTGTCTTTAGACGCGACCAACGTAAAGGGTTCGACCGCCTAGAGCCTGAAGGATTCTACGACGCCGTGCGAGCCTACGGCCTCCCACTCGCACTCATCGACCTCGATAGATCCGCGCAGGAGAATGTGCCATACCGCGTCAAGACCTTACACGGCCTCACCCGGACGTTCACAGTCTCGGGAGTTACGCAACAGGGTGGGCCTTTCTCTCCCCTGAAGTCAACCCTAACGACGAGTTTAGTAAACCATTGGCTTCATGACATACTCTCACCCGAGGACGGCATCCTGTTCCGCTCTCATCAGAGCAAGTGCGGTAAGCCACACACTCCTGACGACTATCTTTGCCTTCACGCCCAGATGGCCGAGGCAATGGACGACTCCGTCCTCCTACTACCCTCCCTCAAGGCAATACAGACCACTGCCCTCCACGCTGACCGTTTCCAGGCGACTTACGGCTGGGAGACGAACTGGTCTAAGTCCCTGCTCTATGCAACACAGGCCCACAGTCTACCACAGACGGTACTTATGCCGCCCGTTGATCCCACCGACCCCGACTCGCAGACGATCACGGAACACCCTGTCCCGGTTGCCACGACCTTCTTCGACTTCCTCCGCGTCCAAGTCAATGACCCCTCCACCCAGTCTGAGAAAATCCGCCGACTTATTACAGACTTTGCCTTTCCAAATCTCCCCACACGCCTTCCTATTACCGCCCTCCGTCGCATCCTCTCCCAGTGTCTCATTTCCCGAATCCGCCCTTACCTATCCTATCAACCGATCTCCCGAGTGTCTGCTGCAGAACTCGATCGCTTGATGGCGCAACGCGTTCACGAATATCTTGGCTTCCCTTTCCCTTTCAACTCCCTCCTCCTATTCGCCCCCTTCGCCCATCTTGGCTTTGACTTCCGCTCTATCTCGCACATCAACGACGCCGCTGCCGTCCAAGGTCTCCTGCGCGACCTCAATCACCACGTACCCGCCTTCCGCACAATGGCCCGCATCACACTCGCTGACTGGACGTGCATGCTAAACGGCTGCAAGAGCCCGCTCGAATGTGCGGTGACCCGTTCCTTCTCTCGCCTGAAGAGGCAACTACCGTCTGCCTGGGTCACTGCTCAGGATGTTCTCCGCCACCTCCATCTCAACGTCTCCTTAACGGACCAGTCCCACCTCTTCACCGGTGACGTCGCCCTCCGTCACATCGTACGGGCGATGCCTCCTCCCCCTCTGACACCTGACTCCCTCGTCATCTCGAACCTCGAACGCGTCGGACTTACGCATCTTTCGCATGTCGCCCGCTGGACGTCCCCGGACCCCACCGACTTCTCTCAACCGTTCCGCCTCCAACCCCACCAGTTCCTTCCGCAGAAGCTTGCTGGCTACTCGGCTGGAAGGGACTGGCCCATGTTCTCTCGCTGGCTCGAACGGCTCACCCTCGCCGACCTGGTCCGCTCATCCGCGGGTAACGACATCTCTCATCCCGCCGCCACATCCGCACCGTCCGACACCCATTGGCAACTAGCCCTACCTCGCCATATACCTCAACAGGCCGCCGAGCTTTTCATCACCGCCGCCGCGTCGCTTTCCACCGCTCCGACTCTGCCTGTCGAGCGCTTTGCTGACATCATCGCGTCTGACGCGTCAGCAGTCGAACGTGACGCTGCTCACCGCGGAGGTGAACGATACAAACATGTTACGTTTGCGGCCGCATCACCTACCTTCAGCCTCTTGCTGTCCATTTCCCCTTCAGACCGTCTTGCATCGAGCCTACACGGTGAGGTGCTCGGCCTCATCACCGCCATCCTACTTCACGATGCTCAACCATACCCGGACACCGCCACCTCCAGCTCCCCAAGTTCCACACCCATTCCCTGCCCGCCGTCATCTCCACCTCCTTCTGCTTCCCGACCCACCTCTTCCCTCCATTCCCTTCTCATCTCGCCTTCCCCTCACACCACGCGCTCTCCTGTCATCCTCTACACCGACCACCTGAACTCCGTCCGCTTCATCGAAAATCACTTCACACCAGACTTCAACACCCGCCCTTCCCCTCCGTCCTTCATTCCTGCACACTCCCTTTACCGTTGGCTCTTCGATATTCTATCTCGTTCTCCGCATCCCCCTGCCATAACCTACACCCCTGCGCACACAACATCCACCTCCCTCCCCGCCCAAGCGAACGCATTCGTCGACCACCTCGTCTCCTCTCGCACTTCCCATTCCCCCCTCTTCCCGCCGCTCTCCTTCCCCCTACCCACTTTCACTCTGCCCGATTACACCCTTCATTCCCCCCATCACGGATATGTCGAATCCAACATACCCTTCTTCCTCTCCTCACGCACCCACGACCTCCTGGCGTCCGACCCAGACTTCCGTCCCAACCTCACACTCTTCCGCCCTCTTTACGATGACCACCCACCCCCGCTGCACCCGTACACGCGCGCGTCGTCGGCCTATTCTGCCGTAGTACAACTCTACGCTCGATCGAGCCAGCTCGACTGCGCGCTCACGCGTTTCGCTCGGCTCGGTGACAGGCCTATTTGGTGTCATGCCAGATGCGACGCCGTCGAAACCGCGCACCACGTCTTCGTGCAGTGCCCGGGATTCGACCGCCTCCGCAAGAGTGCTCTATCCGAAGTAATCCGCGACACGTCCAAGCAGCTCAATGCTGCTAAAACCACACCAGCCCTCACGGAGGTCGTCCTACGGATTACTTCTGCACTCTTCTCCGACGACGCCGACGTCTGGCCTCAATTCGCGAGCGGGTATTACCTCGGCACCATGCCTCCGGTGCAGCTCGCTGGCCATGACACACTCGACGCTCGACGCCTGCTAACTCGCGTGACTCACGGGTGGCACACAGCATCCATTCGTCTGGTGGGTCGCATATGGGGCGAATACAGGAGACGGACGTCTACGCGGTCGCCTTACAAACCGGTCACCATTACCCTTCCTGCGTACCTTTCTTTCTTACTTGATTGAAAGCCTCCCTCCTTCACATTACTCAAACAGCCGCTCACCCCTTTACTTACATAATCTTTCTGTCCTTTCTGCGTCGAGGTCGACGAGGTATCGGATGTTAGCATCTATTTACCTGAGCTGCTAACTGTACATGTAGCGTAGTCGATCTTTATAAATCTGTTCTCTGTTCCCCATTTAACTCATTTTGTGCTGCGGGGTGTCCGGGGGCGTCCGGGGAGTGCTCCAGAGAGGATAGTCGGCTGGAAAGCAACATAGGACCACTCTATCAGCCTGAAGGATAGTCAGCCGTGCCTGCGGGGTTGCATCGGAAGGCCTGTGTTAGGCCATGTACAGCGTGCGCGATATTACTCCGCGGAGGGGTGGATCCTTTCGAGCAGCATGCTGAGTTATGCGGTACTATACCCATAATTGAATGCACGCCTGGCGCGCAAGCCCCGTCCTGACAGAATATTGTGCTATAAATCCCAGTATTGCAAACAAACACCCATATCGCCCGGTCAGTAACTTATAGTACCTACTACGCCGAGAGGACCGCGCGCGGACGGTCGCGCGCATCGCGAGGTTGGTCGCGACCGACGCGCGCCTCAAGCGCCGGTTAGGGACGAGTAGATAAGATGTCGGTTTTGATGCAGCCACAGCGGAGTTCGAAAAGCAGAGCAAACCCGCTGGGAGATCCAGGGTTGCGAACACGTTTCTCGAGCAGATTTCCGACAGTCAACTCCTTCGCATCCGACTCGGCTTTCTCGGGCACCGCGAACGTACGTGTTCATACTTGTGACGTCTTCTATGACACTTACATGCAATTTGGGTGCTGCAGTCTTCAGCACTATCAAGGGCTATCTCTCCTGGACTCTGTGCAGTGCAAGCGGCAAGCGCGGCGACGATGTCCGGGCGCTTAAGCTATGCGAAATGCAGCCGTATACGCTGATGCACCCGGACAAGCTGACAGAGATACCAGCCGTTCTTGGACTTCAGGCTGAGGATAAAGCAGGCAGTCGCAGTATGAAAACGGTAGATACATTCTTTCATGAACCGCTGTCTTGTTGCTTACACCACGGACACCAGACTGTGAATCCGCGCTACACTTGTTGGATTGCACATCGCGACCCTAAACAGTGCCCGCTTGGCGCCATCGCCCTTCTTCTTCACTATCTGCATGACCAGTACCGCCTCACGGAGAAGCTGGATATACGGTGGGACGTCAACAAGACGTGGCGACAGGTAACAGCGTCAGATTCAACACCCGTTCATCCAGACTGATATGTTTGGTGCAGGTTCGGCTGATCTTCGGCTCGTCCCCAAATGCGCCCTATAATGAGCATAACCTGTACAACCTCTACTGTCAAGCATTCAAGAAGGCAGGTTTCGAATCCGGCATCAAGGTGCACCTTCCTCGGCATGCCCTGGGGTATCAGCAGGAAAAGCTGGGGTACGTGGAGACGTCGCTCTGCTTCCATGCTATCACATACTTACATGATTATAGTGTTGACTCTTCGGAGACGTCGAGGTTGGGATGGTCAGGGGGAACATATGCAGACGTATATGCACCGGCACTACCCAAAAAGGTACCACCTTGGAATGATGCTGCTGTCGCCCATCAGTGCGCTAACATGTCTTGAACAGGCTATACTTGCGTGCCATGGATACAAGGAGCATGAAAGCTACGCTCCTCTGCGTCTGAGCATACCTGTCCCACCCGCGTTCCTTATCCGCATGTGTCCCATGGCGGAGGCGTATGTGGCGAGTCTCAGAGGTACTGCTATTTGAGAAAGGGTTTGAGTTGACACTATATTCACTATGCACCTTTCCAGATCAAGTGAACCTCGTCGGAGCTGCCAATCATTGGAAGATGGCCATCGAGTTGCGTCCTCATCTATTCCTAGTACGTTTTCATCTCTCTATGTGGTGTGGCATGAGAAGGCTGAATACAATGCATATCGCTCAGTGCGCCGCAGCCCTCTATCAGACAGTCCCCGACTCACCAATATTCCGTCTGCCAGCGCTAGCGCATGACGATGTGAAGCTCTGGATGACCACGGAGTATCGCAGCCAGCTTCTCACGCTGGAAGCGGGTGCGGGCGATCCTGTTAGTGTTGAACGTCTGCAGAACACGCTTTTGCGCCAGTCCCTACAGCATCTCACTGCCAGGCTGGAGGCTCAGTCCACCCAGATCAATCAGCTGCACGCCTTCATCAGTAGACGCACGGCAGCGCTCTCACCTCCAAAGGTTAGCGTAGCCTCTCCCAACCAGGGTAGTGCTCGCGCCCTCCACATTCCCGCCATTCTTCCTCTGCAACCGTCAGACATAGACCCATCCCTCCTCCCGAATCACGCAGACCTTGACCTCGGAGCCCCGTTCGAGCTGACTCGGAGCGAGGCGTCATCGTCGAGTGTGTCCCACATCCGCTCAGACTCCGGCATCCCTCTTTTCGTCGACGCCAAAACACGGGAACGTCAGGATTCAGGAGTATATGAGGCATCGGATCACACGCTGCGCGCATACGTTGCTCCATCACCCTCCACGCCGATCCTCGTCCGACCCCACACACAAGTTGACCTCGTGCTCCCGCCCGCAGCTGCGTTCACGCTCCCAGGTATGTACTACCAAGTCCCGTATCCTCTACTTTATGCACATCGTCCTGACCATCATATCTGACAGGTGAAACACCGCATCCGCCAACCCTCGGGACAGGCTCGGCAACCTGGGAGAAGGTCCTACAGCAAATCAAGCAGCCGGAGTACCTCTGGGACGCATGGAAGCCCTCGCTGTCTCTTGATCGTTTGTCTGTACGAGACGTCTGGGAGTGTTACAACTCCGGGGAGGTGGTCGCGGCCCCCTGCCGATACGCACTCGCGATGCGAGCGCGCACCTGGGGGCAGGCGCCCACGTCGCATTTCCAGTTCGAAACGCTAGTTATGCTATAATACATGATGTTTCGCGAGGAGAAATGTGCGACAGGGAGGGAGGGTGGGTAGCAAGAAAAACTCGCACTGGCAGCGAGGAGGAGAGAAAAGGTCAGCTAGTCTGACCTGGGACCCGCACGAGGGACGAAGAAAGGCTCACCTGGCAGCGAGGAGGAGAGAAGAGGTGAGAGAGGGGTATCTCCTGCTGCCGGGGTGAGAGCCCTCTGCGCGGCACAAGGCCGGGACGGCGCCCGGAAAGGCAACCGGGCGCGGCTCGCTGCCGGAGGCTGGCGCGAGACGACGGAGGGGCCGGCACCCAGGAAGGGCATCTGGGCGCGGATCGCTGCCGAGCGCGGCGCGATACGACTGCCCCTCCGATTCGACTTGTGTAACTATACTTTAAACTCGACTAAGGCATTAGAAGTTCTGGCATTGTGTACTTGTGATTGAAAGACTCAGAACAGTATTTGGTATCCTGTTGGAGCAATGCCTATTCTTCTGCTGTAAAACACTATACTTCATAATGTTTCCCCTAGATTCATGGTTGTCCGTGAGTCAAAGCGGCAGAACCAGATCATATAGGTTGTTCTATCAGGTCGGAAAATGCTAAAAGCTTTGATCTAGAGCTGGGGTTGATCTGCATTCTAGGTACCTATACCTAGCTGACCTGAACCTATAGGTCAATTTGCAGGTCAGATTAGGTCAATCTGTGTAGTGATCTGAACCTATGTGCAGCCTTAATCCTTGGCTGAGCGTCGGACTCATGCTATAGGAGACATCTACAAAGCCCGAAGAATCTGTCTATCATAGTTGCAAGAGGAGAAATAAGGAGGAAGGGTGAATACAGGGACCACCTTCCACATTTATTGAGACCCATTTCCTTTTTTATTTGAGCTCTTTTACTATAGAAGATGGCACAAAGCTACTGCTTCCTAACAGATGGGAAGATGTCTACAAGATTATTACAGCTACATCACTTACAAAGTTCTACTTGTACATCTTGTTTTTCCTGATTAGTATCTAGCCCATGCATGGCCCCGTGTAGTAGCTGCTGGGTTGCAAGTACTGCAACAACCCAGGTGCAGATTGTTACACTGTAGGCTGCAGAAATTTTGGATATCAGGCACTTACGCTTAGGATATTCTGTGCTGATTATCTGAATACTCAAAAATCCTGTATCTACTTGATGTACAGTATGTGTTTGCAAGGCAATTTTGTCCTCCCCCTTGCTCTACTTGTGGCCCTCTCACTTGTCGCCGATCAAACACGACCCTCCCATCATTGTTCACGCTCACCTGCAAATCCCGGAAGTGAACAAAAGACCACTAAGGTTGTAGAGTCCACACCGCCCGTTTTGAAATCTCTTGCTTAAGCTATCCTAAACCGTTTCGAAAAATCTTCAAAGTAATTCACCGCGTGTAGTGTATATTCCCCCCATAGATACTTTTGTTCACCATATTACAGCTTCCCATATGTTAATAACGGAACAATAAGGGTTATCAATTGCGAGCAGAGCGTGCTGGCAAGTCAAGCAAAAAAACAAGCTATGAGCAAGGCTCGAACACCTGGCATACCCAAGCAAGTGTACTGTAGAGATCAGACCATAGCGGTGCGTCACAGGTCACAGCGACCTCCGCCTCGCCGCTATTGGTCCCTCGGTCACCGGTCACCCCGGCCGCCGCCGCTTGTGACAGAGGTACACACACCGTAGCGCCCGCCGCCGCTGACGCGGCGGCGGGAGATTGTGTCACAACCGCCGCTCCGGATGGCGCGGTCACAGGTCACCGTAGACCCCGCCGTTCCGCCGCATCGTATCGAGCCGGTCACACAGAAACCCGCCGCCGCTAAGGTCTGATCTCTACAGTACATTGGTACTTGCTGCCATACTACAGTTGCCTACCCTATTCTAGCTCCTCTCATCTCTGAACTGCCGCGTAAAGCTGTGCTATTGTGCATGGAAGGGAGCCGAGGGAGCGGCGCCGTGGGGACCAGAGAGTGTGGATTGCAAGAGAGGGATGGTGACCGCGCGCGCGAGCGCGGCGGTGACCAGAGCGTGACAGTTGCGCGCGCGCGCCAGCAGGGCGAGCTGTCCCCCGCCAGGCGGCCCAGTGGCGGCGGCCGCGAACGCGCTGAGCGCGCCACTGTTTGGCGCCCGGTCACTGCAATCCGCCTGAGAACTGAGCACCCCGAGTTCTGACACTACCTGCTTCGGAACGCACACCGTCTTCTCCCCCTCTCTCCGTCCCCCTCGCCGTACGTTCCATCGCAGCGCCATTTCAAATGCCCAAGGACACGTCCAAGGGCGACATGTTCGGCTCCGAGAGCGAGCCCAAGCGCACCCGCTCCGCCAAAAAGTCCGCGTCCGCATCGGGCGTGTACAAGGACACGGGACGCGCTGACGACGACGATCCCACCGCCAAGCCTGCCGCCAGTGACGATGAAGATGGCAGCGACGAGGAGGAGTACGAGATTGAGGCGATTCTCGACGCGAAGCACGGCAAGTTCCCGGAGGTGCGTCTCCCCTACTTATCGCACGCGACGTCTGACGCCTCAGCCCACGCCCGCACGCGTTAACAGGGTCGGATTGGCTACCTCGTGAAGTGGAAGGGCTACGGCGACGAGGATAACAGCTGGGTGGACGAGAAGGACGCCGAGTGAGTGCTCGCCACCGTGCTGCGCACGCCCCCGGATTTGCCGCTCAACTGACCCACCCCTTTCTGCTAGAGGCGCGAAGGTCCTGATTACTGAATATTTGAAGAGGCACAAGAACGGCGGGCGCAAGTCTGAGCCCGTGGGGCCCAAGTCGGCTGCAAACACTCGTAAGTCGCCGGCTTCCGAGGTCGACGATTCCCCAGCAAAGAAACGCGGTCGGCCGTCCAAAGCGGCCCAGGCGTCTTCAGACGATGCGGCAGAGAGCCCACCATGGAAGATGAAAAAGCGGAGGAGCACTGGCATCACGGCGACGAAGAGCCTGCGCCACAAGTCTAACGCAGACACAATGAATGAAAATGTCAAGACCGCCACGAAGTACACCGATATGCACAAATGGAAGAAAGCCAGAACCTGGGAACATCTCATTCAGAGCATAGACTACGTAGAGCGCATGGAGAGCGGGGAGCTCTATGTGTACTTTACTCTGTGAGCTCAAGTCTGCCACAATCCCCGCACAATGGTTTTTCGCTCACCGTTGAATGGGCCAGGAATAATGGCAAGGGACATGGAAGGGAAAACAATGACCTTTGCAAGAAGAAGATGCCATACAAGGTATGCAGAACTGCAGCTTCTCGCCACACGGATCTGACCCACCTGTGTCAGCTTATTGAGTACTACGAGAGCAATCTCCGCTGGAAGACGCCTGACGAGGACTATGCGATTGAAAAGTGAGCCCGATCTACGTTCTCCATTGGGCTGCCAGTGCCCTGGCTCGTTGTAGCACCGCCTCTTTGCCTGACAGTGCTTGCTTTCATACAATGTTCATCTAGTCCCATTTCTCTGTGCACTCCTCGTTGTTTTGTTTGTACTTGCTGTCTACAGCTGCTGTCCAAGTCATATGTATCATGTTCTGTCTCGCTGCGCTCGAACCGTGGCCCAATACGCGACAAAAACGAACACAAAGGTGAAAGCAAATGCAAGCCAGAAAAAGGTAGACGAGGTACAAGTGCCATGTCCATCCTACTACAATGTGTTCCCTCTCACGAACTGCATCACCGTACTTTTGTATCAAAACCCTGCAGACGAACCGCACCAGCGAGAAGGCAAACACAATCGACCTTTGAGCGCATGCGCATACGATGCCACACTCCTCTGGCGTAACCACTCAGAACACGGCCGCACAGTCAGGGCCAGAACAACGCCAAGCAGCAACATCGGCTCCACGCAAGGATCAGTCTAGTCAACGCAAGGAGACTACGACGTACACCGGCGGCGTGCGTACCAGGCTCCGTGCATGCCACCTTGTGAAGACCCGCTTATCTGACACTATGTGCAGGTGGCAGCACCTCGTTGCTTGACTGAGGAAGTGGCCGCGCAACCAGCCGCTTCACGCAACCCATTCGCTCGCGATGCGCGCCCTGGCTCGCCTACAGGACGCCCCCGCGCTATGCCTGCCGGATCCGGCGGTGACGAACGTCATGCAGCATCCCTTCGGCACGACCAACGGCCCCTTGCTGAACAGTACCACGCAACCTCTGGCGACGATCAGGCTCTCCGAGAATACCATGTCTCCACGATTCACAGATACCCTCAGGTAGCCAAGGTACCTCGTTGGTCTCCTATCTCTCTTCTGCCCGGTACTGAGTACAGTTTGTCAGCGCCCTGATTCTCATGCGGATTATCGCACTCGAGAGGGCACATACGCTTGATTGTTCCTCCAACACCCATCATCCTCTCATGCTCTCATAGCGTCGCCGCCTCCTCGTGCTATACATGCGCAGCACAAGCAGAATACTGGTCCCACGGCATACAACTCCCACAACACGGGGCTCGACTACTCATCTCGCCCTCGTGCACGAGCGTTTGTGCCTGCGTACGAACACGACGACAACTCTGCGGACGGTTCAGTGCAGCAGGAACCCGATGACGACCCAGGCTATCCAGACGAAGCGTCAGGCGAAGGGTACAAGCTTGACAACGACACTGGCAGTCTGGCATGGTTTACGACAACGACAACGATGAACAGTTTCTGTACGCTGTCAACAACCATACACCCGGGATCCGGGTTTGTGATCAATACCACAGGTGCACCAAGCGCACCCCGCCGCCGGCCACAGCATGAACACTTTCGACGGCGCCTACAACGGAAATCGGGCTACCCACCGACGTTCTCCTAGCGAAATCCCGCACGAGAGTGAACCGCGCCTGCAGCAAAGGGCGACGTTGCATCACCGAGCTCGAGGATATCGAGCGTTCGCCCAGCTCTACGGATAAGGAGGCCGAGGTCGAGGTCGAAGGACCTTCGAAGCAGGAGCGCCGCGACTATCGGAAGCTAAACGGATTGTAGAGCACACACCCGGTAAGCGCCCCAAACAGAGTGATTACGAACAAAATGCCCAGGAGATTATGAACCTGGCGATTGTCATGTACAAGGGGATGGTGATGAGCGAGAACGCGTACCCAGACAAGCTGACTGAGAAGGTCTGGGCGAGGACCGCATGGTACCAAGCTGCTGAGAGACTCGAGATCGAGTTGATGCCCCCCAACCCGAATGCGAAATAACTGCGCCTTGTGAGTGGATTACCGTCGGATTGCGATGTTAGCAACGTCGGTGTTCTTTGTTAGATTTCGCGCTAGCTTGGAATCGGCGCGGTGAGCTTAAGGCCGCCGCGCGATCTATTGTGCAAGGGCCGCCCGCGTACTGCTTCCAGCCTCTGGTCAGCACAGCCGCCCAGGAATACAATCGCCGGCTTGCATCTCTACTCCTGTGTAACCGCACCTTCACATATGAGGCACGTCCTCGGAATCAGACCGAGCTCGCATACTGACTTGCGAAGGTAGACCATCCTGCCAGATTCCAATCACCACAAGGGTCTCTACGAGGCGCCGGTCATACAGATGGTCATCAACCGCGTATAAGGGTGCCGAGGATGACGGAGTTGTCCTGCACGACGTTTATCATCCCTTCCCACTCCGAGGCCTCGCTTGGGTTCTCACGGCGGCGGTATGTTCGGTCTAGGCCCCGAGATGACGGCTCACAGATGGTTGTTCCAGATACGAGGAGTGCCACGAGACGCATCGCAGCCAGGAGTCTTGACCTCGGTGTGCGCGGGCTGAACAGCCTAAGACGTAGGCCTGAGCAGGAGCATTACGACGTACGCAGACTGACGCTCTCTTCCATTGCGCCGTTGGCGGCGCGGCTGACTGCGATCGGTGGACGGCATCCGGCAGGGCTTTCGAGGGGGGTATGCTACTAAAGCGACGGATACACGGTGGGTCTCTCGCTCGAGTCATGTGAACAGGTGATGCAAGAGACTCACGTCATTCAGAATCATAGCCAATATCGCGGCTGCAGTGGCCGCATATCTCGTCCGTATCGCGGGTGTCGTGTTTGGCTGGTCCGGTAAGTACTCGTACGGTCTTGTGCACATCTCCCCGCATAGGCACGAGCGCGGGGGCGTGTCCTTTCTCGTTTGGTGGATGCTCGCCGCGAGGGGCCTGTACGGTGCGTGACCCACCGGCTCGTGCGGGCGTTCTGTATCCTATGTGCACCGATCCTGACTTCCTTCCGCGAAATTCGGCTCACTCATCAGCAGTTCGGATTCCCGCTAGCACCTCGTCCGCGACTCAAAGGCTCCTGGGCGGCAAGTGCGGCGGCCTCGATTTTCGGCCAGCTACAACTCCAGCGTCCGGTGAGCGCCCCCGCGCTGTTGAGCATGCTCACCGCGTCGAGACAGAGCGCAGCCCAAACACCACGCCCTGTGCCGACGTGTGAGTTCCGGGAGCCGGGCCTTCCGGTCCCCAACGTCTCCTGCTTACTCGCGAGCAGCTCGCCCAGCTCTTGTGTGCACGTTCTGCGCACGAGCTCGACGTTCGCGTGTCGCCGTCGCCACGTTTGGCTCCTCGGAAACACTCGTCAAGCCCGGCGTGGGCCTGAATGTGTCCATACAGGCACTCTCGCCACAGCCGCCGTCAGAGGACGCAGTCACGCCGTACGACGTCGGCAGACGTCCCGCAACGAAGGCGGGGCGATGTCAGTGCCGTTGTATGCGGGTTGATGAACGCACCACTGGAAGAGTGCCCGGCGGGTTTCTTTTGCAGACCCCTTCTTCCCTGACTTCCTGGTCCAGCGCAAGCTCCAGAGGTTTCCCAAGCTCTCCGGATCATCCAGGCTAAGTCCCATGGCTGCTAGGAACGACTCGTAGTACAACATGAGGAAAGGACTTACAGCTCCCCGCTGCGGACCATCTCGCACGCGATCTGGATGAGTCCATTGTGCCACAAACCGTGTACATGCAACACTGTTTGACACTCCTCAGCACACATCAGCAAAAGTGGGAGTTGTCTGAACGCACTGAAAGCGCTGGGGCAGATTCCCCAGACACGGCAGAAATCAGTGCGCACAGACATCCCATCAGACTCCTTCAGATATTCAGACCTGCACAGATCTACTCAGACATATTTGCAGACAGTGTAAACACATGGAAAAGGCCTATGCTGGTGCCAATCTTCGTGGCACACCTTTAGTATCATAAATACATCCCATTTGATTATTTTGTAAGGCCATTTCCCCAAGCATCAGTACATCTGACAGGTCTGAGCGTATCTGATCTCTGGGTATGTCTGATGATCTCTGAATGTATCTGGACAAAAATGTCAGTCTTTTCAGCGCGCTCAGACAATTTCCATTTTTGCTGATGTCTGTGTCGCCTAACAAGGGTTCTACAGGGCGAAGTATCCGCTTGCTTTGCTTGACCGCCTCCTTGACGTTCTTGGCGATCACACGGCCGTCGGTTACGACATCGGATGCACGTTCAAGGAGACTGTCTCTCGCAGTCGCCTCGTGGGACCGAAGGCTGCCGCACCACAGGTAGCATTCGCTGTATGTGCATTCCACGGGTACGCCCACAACAGGCAGTGCCAGCTTGCCAACCACCCGCTCTACCTCGTTGGTTTCGGTTTGGAGGATCTCGAAGGCCTCGAGCGCGTCTTCTCGAGTTCCAACCCAGTCGCACGCCTCATCCGCTATGCCAGTCCTTATCACTGGATGCAAGCCCTTGATCTCCACTTCCAGCATTGGGACGACGAGAAATATGCCGAGCTCAGTGAGTGCAGCAATTGCTTACATGCTCAAAGCTTGCTAACCACCACCACAGGCAAGTTTCTTTACAACAACGTCCGGCAGTCACTGACGATCATACGCGACTACTCAGTTGAGGTCGAGCAGCTCAAAGCTGACCTCAAAATCACGGACGCCGACATCGAGGGATGGATGGCTCAAGAGCGCGCATTCCTTCAGGGTCTGAAGGAGGAGCCGGAGGAGCGGGTCCTTGAAGTGGCTTATGTACAGGCCCTCCTCGAACGCGCGAAGGCCGAGTGCGTGGTTCACACTATCGCGTCTGGACGTCGACTAATGTCTGATGTCATAGTCGCGACTTCGAGAGCATCCGCGTCGCGTGGATTGCAATGCCGAACGATAGTGCTATCAACTACGACGACGACTCCCGCCGCACCCATGAGATCGAAGCGTCGCGCCGCACTGCGTTGCATGCTCTCAATCTTGCGAACAGCGTCGTCGGCGACTTCGAGAAGAAGCTGGGTATTAAGGAGACGTGGACGCCAGTGGATGCCAACATCAGCAAACACGGGACTTGAGTGTAGCGCGTTGTAGTGCAAGAGGTGTGCGATCGTGCACTACAGTGAGTAGGCGCCCAGATAGAATGTTACAGAGCTCTGTAACATCCTCGCACCCGCGCTGAAAGCCTACAATCTCCTAGCTTTTGCTACGCCGGGTGCTGCAAACTTACAGACTATGCATAGATACTGAAGTAAAATATAGCCATTCTACCACAAGCCCGGCTAAGGTGTCGTTGGAAGTTTACGCGCCAGCCAATATCCTCGGTTCGAAAAGAAACAACATAGGTGAACTTACTCGACGCGCGCCGGGAGAACTTATGTGCACCCACGTACGCGCGCGTCGCGCATGAGTTGCAGTCCTTGCGTGCGCGATCGATGGACGTTGGGACCGAGGGCTCCGCAGGTTGACGTGCTTCCCGTCGATCCTCTCCCGCCATTTCGATCGCCCGCCCGCCTGACACTAGCAACCCTTTGCCCTGAAAGCCATATAAGCAGGTTGGTGCTTGAGCTTCAGCTCTCGTGCCACGAGAGTAAGTACCCCTTCCCCTACGACACACCCTCCGCGCCGTTGGGGCCTAGTAGATCTCAAGATTTCACCGGTGAGTACCAATTATCAGGTCTAAGTGTATATTTTCCTCGCTTTTACTCGGGCCTGCTGCGCTCTCCTTCCTGACAATCCCCTCGCGCATGTTGGTATCGCCGGCGCTGCCCTCGCTCTGACTCTCTCTCGCCGGCTTGCTCTGGTGGTCTCTCTTGCTCTGGCTGTCTCTCTCGCGCGCCTCACTCGCGCGCGCTGTCTTCCTTGTCTCGCGCCGCGCCTTGTCGTCTCTGACACACTCGCGCAATTTCGCCGGTCCGTCTTGTGTCGTTCCATCTAGTGCTGACTCTCTGGTTCTTGCCGCAAGCACCTTGCGCATGCTTGTTCGGTTCCGTTCTAGTCTAGAATGTGCGCGCTGACCATCGCAACTCTCTCTCTCGCGCGCGCGTCTTGTTCGTTCTCGCGAGGTCCCTGGCCCTCTCCATGTATAGCACACATCTCGCATTTGTACTCTAGTACTATAATCCCACACAAGGGCAATATAATTAGCTCATTGTTGTCGCCCAAATAGTTTGCTTTTGAATGGCCACCTGAGTATGAGCAGTATCATCGAGCACCCCCGAGCGCCGTGGAGCTGTAGTATACTACATCAGCAATTTGTCCGACCCACTTGGCGCCTTGCTCCGACTTGAACGAACTTCCTGACTCTGACCCAGGAGAACCCAGTGCATCTCAGGGTCACTGGCAATGACTTGATCAGAAGGTCCCCTTCTTGCTCAAGTCGTTGTCCAGCGGGTGAAAGCGGCAGCCAGAAGTCAAAGGGTGTAAGAGCAGATACTTCAGGCGACATAAAATATATTGCACACCGAAAGCAGCTAACGGAATACATGATGAGTACACTACATAGACGCGGTAAACAAGCCTTAATGGTCGATCCGAGTCACCGAATCAAACCTGCAAGTGCTATGTGCTGTCGAGTCATGACAGCTCGTTGCTAGGGGAGATAACGCTGAGAATAAAGGATCAATCGACGTTGCACGATGCATGCATACAATGTGGATGCAGACACAGCTTAGTACTTGGACAACTGAAAGCCCTAGACGAAACTTCAGCGGCGCGAGACCAGGATTATCCGCGCTACCAGTCCTGCCCTCTTGGTAGTGCCGTTGCAAGCAGCCGCAGACGAAGAGGGACTAGACCTTCGAGTATCGTAGAGATACAGCTGCTTGTCAGAGATCGCAAGCTGAACGTGGAGGTCGCGCTGGGGTCGCATGAGCAGGACCTGTACCATCACAGACAAGAATATCAGCAAGAGCACACGCGGTGAGCGGGGTTGGTCAACATACCTGAGCAGCGTACCCAAGCCCAATTTGTGCCCTTCAGCGTGATTGACTTCTGCCCGTCTTCGGACGCTACAACGGGGGGACAGCCTCGCGAGATCGACCGAGGCGAGGCCCGAGTGCAGTCAGATCACATGTAGCGAGACCGAGTCAGACACCAAGACGGATATACTCGAGGAGCAGCGACACAGGAGAGGAGAGCGACGGTATCGTGGTGAAGGCAAAGGATGGATGCTCAGCGCCGCAGCGCCACGTCGCGACGAGAGCATCGGAATCGGAGTACCCGGGTTCCGGCAGATATTATAGAAGAATATAGGCCCGCAGCGGATACTACTGGCGGCTGTAGGGCAAGCAGTGATGTTACAGTGCACGACCGCGTGCACTGGCCACTCCATTATAGCACATCGCCCGATATTATTGAAGCTATAGTAAGTGATGGAAGTTATATTGCACTACAGCGTACTGTACTGAAGATGTCAGGTTCGCTGATGAAGTACCAAGAGACGTTGTCGTACCTGCGGCACCGCGAGTACCATCGTGCTCTCGATCGCGTCCAACACCTCGTCATGCAGCGGCTGCTGGAGCTATCAAAGGCGAACATGAGCGGCACCAGTACGTTATTCTCACACGCTGCAGGCTTCGTAGTTATTCACCCTCATGTGACAGGCTACAAGGCTCGCACCGCAATCTGGCGAGCTCTGAAGACCCGTGGCAAGGCGATTCGCGCCGCCCTCAAAAAGTACAACACGCTCGCCTCACAGATGTCCCCGCCCGCTCCGGTCCTGCTCTGGAAGGATGTCGTGACATATAGCTTCATAGGCGAGTTCGACCTCCTTCGAAATGCCTACTCGCGGCGCGACATCCTCTCAGCGTTGTGGACGACACCCCGTAACCGCGAGATTGCTGCAAAATACTTCAAGATCTTGCGTGCACGGGAGGAGCTCACGCGCGCTGATGAGGAGCTCTGTCGCCTCGAAACAAGCATAGAGCTCGAGCGTCGGGAGTACCAGCTGGCTACGAGCGAGGCCGCCAAGGGCGACACTTTGCTAGCTGCGGAACTCGCCGCGCAGCTCCGCTCTCGCAGGCGTGTACACCGGGTTCATCTGGCGCGCATTGCGAAGATTCGTGCTCTTCCAGGTTATGTAGGACGGCCGGGTGTACGCCCTCCACTTCAGGGGCGAGACCGCGAGGTGTGGGATGCGGTGGGCTCGGGGTTGAAAGTCACTGACCCCGCTGTTTCTCGCGAGACAGACGTGCTCAATGATGATCTCGAAGATACAGGGGATGTGTTCGCCGACCCCGAGGTGAACGACGAGATGATACGCTTCACAGAGGTTATGGAGGTGTTGTCGGTTGAGAAGTAGCTCAGGTATATACCCTAAATCTATCTCATGTTTGGCGTCCTCAGGTACAGGTCGAACAGTTCACGATGCACTGATTCCGATGGTGTCCTGTATACTATCCGACTCGGAGTTTCCACATGCTACGCGCGATGCACTATCCTGAATTACATAGTGACATGGACATGTTACAGCACGTACTGTATGTCGTACTGCATGGGCATGCAGACCCGTAGTGTTTCTGCGCAGGTGTCGAACTCTCTAACATGACCTGCGCACGCACCAGTGGCCCGCCGCGACTCGCGCTTGCGCTCGCGCTCGAGCTCACAACTCATCGCGCGCCGAGGTGCGTCTCTCCCTGCCCACCCATCTGTCTCTTTGCTTACTCCCATGTCGAACCCCCGTCCTCAGCTCCCTACAACCTGCACCATGGGCAGGGCGCCGTATGGGCCGCCAGCCCTCCACATCTTTACCCAGACGCACACCCCACAGCCTACCAATAGTGACATCGCCCGGGAGCGCTTTGGCCAACGCTTCAACATACGCCTTGATGGCGACGATCACCCCCAAAGAAACGACACACTGTCTCTACACCATCACTTCTGTACCTCAAGCGAAGACCGCCGATTTGCCTTTCATGAGGCAATGGGCGACATCGAAGATGCTGTGAGTATATTACACTACCTCTCGGGATTACACCGCTGCTGCACTGTAGGTGCTGACTTTTTACAGGCTATCGTGTGAGGAAACCGGCGCTTCGCGAGGACTTGCTGGCGTTGAGACGGCGAGTCGAGCGATGCGGACGGAAACACGAGAGTCTTGAGACGCGAGGTTGAGTAGGAAAAGTGTCGTATCAGAAGACTGTCGAGGCTGGTAGATACAAGCGAGTATTTATACGAGTAGTACCAGGCACGAAGTGAAAAAGAGAGTCAGGAACGAAAGAAAGAAGGAAAGCCGCGGCGCGGCGAGAGTCGTCGAGAGTCGGTCGAGACGTCGTCGAGATCGATAAATAAAGTCGGGAGGAAAGAGTGGCCGTGGGCCACAGGAACAGGGAGAACGTGAGGGTGGGGTGCGGCGGCCCAAGGAAGGAGCGGGCGGCACGGTCACGTGACCGTGCTTCTCCCGCTCGTCCTGTCTGAAAGCGGTCGTGGTAAGCGCGCCTCCTTACATCCGCCCTCCAGGCCTACAGTATGGAGGCCTACTCACTGCGCTTAACCACTGCGGGCCTAGTAGACTTGGTTCTCAAAGCCACTACTGGGCTCCTGGCCGTCAACTGCCATCGGGGCCTGCTCTTGGTGCGTAGAATCGTTTGCCCTTGCTGCAGGGCGCGATGCGGCCGATAACTGACGCGCATTCGCAATGCCCAGGGCCTCGAAATACTCCGCCAGAGCCTGAAGGTGGCGGACATCGCTGTATGGGGCCCAGGTGACATCACCTGTGGTCCACTGCACCTCAAAGTCCGCGTCCGCGCCCTTGCCCACGTGTGACAGAATGCGGTCGACCGCCCATTCCCTGGGCTGCTCTCCGAAGCCTGGAAGTTGGTGGAATTGCCGGCCCGGAAACCGACGGTCGTCGTTCGGAAAGTGGGGTCGCAAGAGCGATGCATGGAACGTCGGATGGATGCCACGCGCGCGCAACTCCTGCGGGAGCTCCAAGCGGTAAGACGCCCCTTCATTCACCACAGCAAGGATCTTAAACGGGCCGAGGTACTTTGGGACAAGCTTACGAGCACGTCCCTTCGGTAGATTCAGGTTCTTTGTGGATAGATAGACGAGGTCGTCCACGGCAAAGGTGGCCTTCCGGCGATGCTTGTTGGCCTGTACCGCCTGCGCTGTGCGCGTTGTAATAATAGCATCGTGAGCCGCCATTATAGCTTCCTTGACACGCTCTGCAAACGCCTGAACACCCGGGTACTCAGATTCCGAGGACCATACGAGGGAGCGAGGCAATTGCCCGTAGTTCATGTAGAAAGGTGAGAATCCAGTCGTCTCAGATCGCGCTAGATTCATAGCCAGCTCAATCGCAGGCAAGCGGAGGACCCAGTCCTTCTGATCGGGCCGTACACACTGGCGCAACATTTGGGTCATGGTGCGATTTGCGCGCTCGGTCATCCCGTCCGTCTGGGGATGGTACGCTGAAGAGAGGCGCAACTCCGTCCCCAGTAAGTCGTGCAAGCGCCTCCAGAACGTGCTAGTAAACAGTGTATCTCGATCACTGATGATTCGTTCTGGTAGGCCGTGTAGTTTGTACACATGTTCAAATACAACCTCAGCCATCTCCCGAGCCCCGTACGTCTGCTTGGTCGGGATGAGGTGTACCATGGATGTTAACTGATCTATTACCACACAGATCATGTCATACGAGCCGGTTCGGTTCGCAGAGGCGGGCAGTGGACCAACAAAGTCAATGCCGATGTACTGCCACGGACGTCTCGGCACAGGAAGCGGTCGCAGCAGGCCCATAGGTCGCGCGGTCTGTGACTTGGTAGTTGCACATACCCCGCACGTTCTGCAGTACGCTACTACGTCGCTCATCATCTCTGGCCACCAGACTTCATCCCGCAGGTACGCCAGGGTCTTCTTGTGTCCAAGATGTGCCAGTAATGAATGGGCATGTCGAAGCAGGACCTCCCGTAGACGACGAGTACCAAGCACAATATCTGGGACGCACAAACGGTACGCGCCATCGTCTAACTTGTAGAGCAGGCCGTCGACTGACTCGAAATGTGGGAAGTCAGACGGTTTGGTCACAATTTTGCGGAAGTACGGGTCGTCCGTGTAACGTCCCCGCAGACAGTCCGGGAGTGGTATGCCCAGATCACCTGCGCTCGAGATGAGTGCGCGGGATTGCTCGTCCTGTGAAGGTTCTGTGCTAGCCTGGTCCGTGAGGTCTTTGTTCGCATCCGGTACGTCCGCCGGTGGTCCAGATGCCTCATTGCTCATGCCATTGGCCATAGGTGGTTTCGGTTGGGAGTCCTCCTTGGTCAAACTGTCGGTTGTGTGATTGACACCGCGCACAGATCGTCCAGTGCTCAAGCTGCGGTATGTGCCTTCAGGAAGCGTCTTGGCAGCGAGGCGAGCTGATCTTCGAGGTGTGAAATCGACGACCGCTGCGGCACCCGTGTAGATCGCACGCATGGGTGGTTCTCCTGCCCCGTCATCTCCGACGTACTCTGAAGCTGCCCGCTCAGTTCCGGCTGGCTCGTCGCTGTAGATCCGGGACAGGGCATCCGCAAGAGTGTTTGTTTCTCCCGGGATGTAGTGCACCGTAAATTTGAGCTCGTTGAGTACGTCTATCCACCTGTGCTGTCGCGGAGACAGATGCTTCTGGCTCATCAAGTATTCCAGAGCTTTATGATCCGTGCAGATGCGAAAGGATGTTCCGTACAGGAGCGGGCGAAAGCGTTTCAGGCTCTCGACTATCGCGAGTAACTCCTGCTCGTGCACGGGGTAGTGTTGCTGAGCGGGGTTGAATTTTCCAGACCAGAAGACCACCACCTTCGCAGCTCTCAAGTTGTCGCCCTGGCAGATGTATCCGCTCGCCCCTCAGGTAAGTGATGCATCGGTGACAAGGTTTATCTGGGGCGCGCCCTCCGCGTAATCGAGGGCAACTCGTCGGTTGTTTCGCCAGAGGTGTACTTTCTCCTTGATTTGCTCGAAGGCGCGCTGATGCGTCTCTGTCCATCGCCAGAGCTTCGCTGAGCTGGTCAGAGGTGCAAGAATGCCCATTGGGATCCGGATACCCTCGCAGTCGGGCGCAAGGAAGCTTACAGCTCCAAGGAAGCTGCTGAGCAACGTCTTATTGGTAGGTTGTTTCCAGTTCCTCACTGAATCGACCTTGTGAGGGTCCATCCGGATGCCATGCTCATCGATGATGTGCCCCAGAATTTTCATCTGTGACGCAAAGAAATTCATCTTATCGGCACCAAGATAGAATTTCTCTCGTCGAAGAATGTCCAATACCATGCGTACGTGCTTCACATGCTCCTCAACGGTGTCCGAGTATATGACGATATCGTCTAGGTACACATCCATGAAGACGCCAATGTAGGGCGCAAAGATATGATTCATTACCATCTGGTACGTTGTCGGGCCATTAACATCCCCCTGCTGCAGTACAAGGCTGATCATAGTCCCGTCTGGCGTCGTGAATAGCGTGCGCGGGACGTGCTCAGGTATGACGCGAATCTGCTCGTACGCGTCCTTGCCGTCGATGATGCTCCTATACTCATGCTTTACTACATTTCGTAGGATACCATCCATGTCAGGAAGTGGGGCGGCGAGCTTGCGCGTGTTCGCGTTGAGCTCCCGCTTGTCCACCACTGTACGGAGGCGTAGGACGCCGTCTGCTCGCGCAGGCTTTGGGATCATCAGCATAGGTGAGGCATTGGTGCCCGATGCTAACTGCCATCGTCCTGACGCAAGATATTCGGCCTTCTTTTCTTGCCAGAGCGGTTTCAACGCATCCGGGCACTTCGAAGGCCTCCAGGTGTATATTCTGTTCTCGTCAATCAGAGGAATGCTATGGTTAATAGCCCGTAGGGGCGGAAGCTCCGTGGCGGCTCCGTCTTGGCATAGGTCGGCTGCTTCTTGTTTCAATTGCTCGCGCAATCGGTCTAACTCATGTTCGAGTAGTTCCGCAGATGCCGACAATATCACAGCGACGTCCTCGCCCTCCATTGCATCCGCTTCGTTACATCCGACCACAACGCGAGACGGGTTCAAACCGATCGCTACCTTGTGTTGGAAGATGAACGGCGTCCCGAGAATCAGGTCGTAGTTCTCGAGGTTTGCGACATCGAAGCGTCGTTTTGATACGATCTCCTGGTAAGCAAAGTCGACTGTGCAAACGCGGTTGATCTTTGAATGCGATCCTTGAACCGCCAGTTGCACGGGTAACTGTTTCGCAAGGATAACAGTGGGTATCTTCAACTGGTCGACTAGTGTTGTCGATATGAAGTCCGCCATACAGCCCGTATCCAGTAGAGCGCGCGCGCGGTGGCCGTTCACCGATACTGAGACTACTAGAGGCATCGGGGCCTTGCGCGTGTGGTCTTTGGGACGCATGGCGTTCCGCTCAATGGCAGGGAATTCGTTCGGAAGCAGTTCCTTTTGTGCGCGTTTCTTACCGGTGCCGCGAGCCTTTCGTATGGAGGCAGCACACATCATCAGTCGAAGGCGCCCCTCTTTACGACGTTCATTCCTTCGCCAACGCTGCCATAGCTCCTCCGGAGAGTAGCCCTCCAGCACCACGCGTGATTTTGCACGTGGTTCGAACGTGCTCTCCCGTATATCCTCGTGAGTGAAGACATACACATCTTCATTGAGCTCCGACGTCGCCACATACCCTTCTGGATGTGTGTCTATGCTTACCAGATCTGTTTGCAGTGGAACATCGGGGTAGTCTTCCTGTAACGCCGCTCGGACATGCCCTCGGAGCCAATAGAGTGGCGAGGGATCATCTTCCGGTGCATCACACGGGGGAAAACCGGTGCCCCACTCAGGTCGAGGTGGCAGACGTACCCATGCGTCCCATTCCTGTTGAATGATCTCAGGTACGCCCCAATCTGGATTATCTAGCTGCTGCCTAGTGACTAGATACTCGTCTGGAAGCCCGATCGCAGCAAGGCGATCCCTAACGAGGAACTCAGTTCCCTCGCCTTCGAGGTCGACAGCAAACCTGAGGGATGGGTCGAGTCCGACATCAAGAGCCAGCTGGTCGTTGTGGTACGACCTGAACAGTGCCTGTATGTATTCTATACAGTCATCTGCGTGAGCCCTTGCCCAAACGCCCTCCTGACATGCTACTGGAGGTACAGGTTCAGTTTCTAATTGCACGGCTCCAGCAAATAGGGTGTCATCTCGGGATCGACGAGCTTTGTCTGCAAGGTCTTCAAGAACCCCGAAATCAACCGCTCCGACTCGGATGCCTGGTCCGGTAGGTGCTTTCGCCGTTTTCCGTGCAGGACAATTGCTGCTCTGGTGTCCCATCTCTTTGCAGTTGAAACACCTTCCTTCAGCTCGCAAACGGTCGCGCTCTTCACGCGAGAGAGTATTAGGGCGTTCCCTGTCCTTCCGGGTAGGTTTAGACGGGTCTGGACGAGCTTTTCGTTGCTCACTCTGTCCTGATTTCCCAGCTCTCGCATGGTCCTTGGGGGAATCGCCCTCCCGGCGGGATTTTGGGGGTTGATACGGTTCGGGGCCGTCGATACGCGTCCCAAATCGTCCCCATGCTCTCCCGGGAATTTGTCCGCTGAACGCGCGTTCTTCACGCCGGGCTTCACTGTAGGCCTCCTCCTTCCTCACAGCGTACTTCACGAGCTTGTCCAGCTTCGTTTTCTCAGGATTCAGACCTTTCTCGATGAGGTGCACGCGTAGGTACGTGTTCAGGCCCTTCCAGAAAATTTGTACTAACTGGAAGTCCGTCACGTCAGGGAATCGAGCAGCTAGTTGCTGTAAGTCTCTCACAAAGTCGCGTACACGGCTTTTGCCTTGGAAAGACCGTTCCAGACGCGCTCGGAGGCGCGCCTTGTAGTCTGTAGGGAAGCAGTAGTCAAACAGTGCTTCGTATAGCCGTTTCACTGTCCATTCCGATTGTCTCGTCGATACATGGCGCATAAAGAAGCGTCCTGGGTCGCCCGTCATGAATTGTACCATAAGCTTCAATATAACGCGGTCGGAGAGCTCGTTTAGCTCTCCCCAGGTGTCTACCTCGTATGTCCATTGATCAAAGAGGTCGAGATCAGCTGTACCATCCCATACGAAGGGCGGCTTGATCTTCACTCCTGACAGAGCCTTACGCATGCGTTTCTGATCGCTCTTCTGCTGTTGGCGGTGTCGTCTCTCCTTCTCCTTCTTTCCGGACCGTGATGAGCGCGATCCGTCCGAGGAAGAGCTCGACGAGGAGCTATCTGTCTCACTATCGGACGGAGAATCCTCCGAGGAGGGACTAGAGCTCCCATCTGTCGGCGGCCCACGCCCTCCACTGCCTGCAGCCTGAGTTGTAGCCCTAAAGTATCCTCCTTCAGGTAGCTGGGATGCTTCGCGCTGGAACTCCGGTGTCGCTGCAGTGCGCCGTCTAGGGTGCTTTGGGACGTCTCGGTCCGGTGTGTAGGGAGCCCTTGTCGGTTCTGGGGTGTGTGCTACGAACTGGCGCAGGAATTCACGCTGGGAACGGTCCCGAGGCACGCTTTTCGCCTTCTGTTCCGAAGTGAAGCGTCCATCATGCCCGGCTGGGGCTGGAACCGGTTCCTCTGGCTTGACTTCGACGATGACAGCCATAGCGTGCAGCTCGGGGTTGTTTCTACCATTCTCAGCCGCTGCTGTGACAAGGGAAGCTTGTATGGCAAGCTGGAGGTCGCTATCCTCATCTTCATTCGCTGAGCTCTCAACTTCACGCCAGAATTCGTCACTGAACGAAGATTTCATAGTGATGACTCTAGGTAAGGTCGGTACAACTACTGGGGTCTCCCAGGCGTCCGGGACAGGTCCCAGCTGATCCTCGGACTCGCACAAGTCGAACCAGGATGGGAAACGAGTGCCGTTGATAGGCAACCCCTTCCGGGGTACAAGGGGGCCGCAGCCTCGCCCTGTGACTCGTTCCCACCCCGACTCCGGAGCGCCGCCCTCCTGGCGCGCATCCTGGGTGTTGTGGGTGCCGCCGTTGAGGCGCAACTCCTTCGAGGTGGTGCAGCCCGGTACCGGGCGCGTCGCTTCCTCTCGGGGGCTGCCTAGAAGGCGCTCCTCCTTTTCTTTAGTCCATGAGTCCGCATTAGCTCGGGTATCAGCTACCTCTTGTTGCGAGGCATGACTCGAAACAGACTGATAGACGTCGCCTTCCTTCGCACCGTCCAAAGTCACACGGTCGCTGACCTGGTCACGAACCGCGTGCGCGTACGTACGAGTGACTCGTCGAGAACCTCCCGTCTCGGTGAGCCGCTCATAGTCCGACATCCCCCACTTTGCGCTGAGAGCTAAATCGCTCGCAGCGGCAACGATGGGGTTCTTGGGCGTGCGCCGAGCCGTGATGGGCAGGGGCTCGGGCGGAGGAAGCGAGTAGGGGGATTGTAACTCACCAGTTGATTCGTAGATCTCCTCGATCTGCAATGCTTGTTGGTGAGTGTGAGCAGTGGCGGCCACCTCTGCAGAGGTCCGCTTGCTCTTCGTGTATGCCTTGTTCTGCTTGTTGGGCATATTCACACGAATTTGGGAGGCATCTAACGACGATCGGGTGATCAAGCCGACGTGTTAGTGAAAGATACGAGAAGTAAAAGGCTACTCAAAAAATGTGAGGAAACCGGCGCTTCGCGAGGACTTGCTGGCGTTGAGACGGCGAGTCGAGCGATGCGGACGGAAACACGAGAGTCTTGAGACGCGAGGTTGAGTAGGAAAAGTGTCGTATCAGAAGACTGTCGAGGCTGGTAGATACAAGCGAGTATTTATACGAGTAGTACCAGGCACGAAGTGAAAAAGAGAGTCAGGAACGAAAGAAAGAAGGAAAGCCGCGGCGCGGCGAGAGTCGTCGAGAGTCGGTCGAGACGTCGTCGAGATCGATAAATAAAGTCGGGAGGAAAGAGTGGCCGTGGGCCACAGGAACAGGGAGAACGTGAGGGTGGGGTGCGGCGGCCCAAGGAAGGAGCGGGCGGCACGGTCACGTGACCGTGCTTCTCCCGCTCGTCCTGTCTGAAAGCGGTCGTGGTAAGCGCGCCTCCTTACATATCGGCGCTGCCCGTACGGCAGACACTCTCTTCCTAGGGTTTGGGATCCGGCCAGAGTGGTCACCTAGCCAACCTCTCGATCCTTCGGACGTCGACGTGCGGGTCATCGCTACCCGCCAGTTCGAGCAGATGCCGGCATTCAAGAGCGTTGTCGACAAGATACGCCGCATAGTACAAGAGGAGCTAGCTGTCCCGCACATCCTCGCTTTCCACGACAAGCTCGATGCCTTCACACCCGGGGCTGGGTACGCCTTCGATGTGGAGACTCGCCGCATCATCGACCAGCCGGTGCGACTAACTGCAGGGCGGCATCTCACCTTGCAAGCTCGCAGTCTTCAACTTCGCCGCCGCCCACGGATGAGTCGCCGCCCATGTCAATGGCCCATCGCGCCGCCCACGCCTTGTCATGGGACCCAAGCCCTGCCCATACCATTCCCACTCTCAGGACTGACTCGGAGACTCCGCGGACGGCTCGAGGTGTCAGGGCTCCGGCAGGCCTGGGGTTGGGGAGGAGTGTTGGGAGTCAACCCCCGGAAAGGAACCCTCACCCGCTGTCCACTGCGATGAGCACCACATCACAGCCATGTACGTTCTCCCATCCGCTGTCGCTGGAGTCCCTACTGACCACCGTGCTCAAAGCAGCATCAAACTCTACGTCTAGTGCGACCGAAGTGCACAACAACAGAGCCACTCGCACACCTACACGCGCGCTGTCAAGCGGGACAGCTACGCAACCGTTACGAGGTGAAGAGCGCGCAGGTATGTCTCGTGCATTGAACCGTCCTATGATATATCTCACCAGCAGCTCCAGCCTCCTCTCACGACTGGATTCGCACACCCAGTGCGCCCCCGCCGCCCCTGCCTCCGGCGGTGCATACCCCTTCCGCCCGGCTTGACCCTACCCCGCCATACACACCTGCGCGCGCGGTTGCGGCTCAAGACCATGGCAGCGCCCACTACTCCGCGGCGACTGTACATTCCTTTGGTTTCAGTCCAGATGTCTGCGCGTTTTTGGAGCACACCGGTGTCGATGCACGCCAATGCGCAGAGATTGTGCTCGCGCTCGACTTCCATGTTGCTGACTGGGAGGCTTTGTTCCACGAGAGGGCCGCTCTTCTTGAGACTGATGCCCGCCGCCTTTGTCAGTTGATCTTCCGCGAGGCTCCGCAACAGCTGCGTGACCTCATGGAAATTGCGCGGTCACTGGCAGACTCGGGCTCGGAGGATGGCGATGGCGAGGAGGGGCCAGAGGTCACAGATCTTAGTAGCCAGTTCTCGGCGATGTTGAGTAGTGTAACTGCGAGCGACCCGGAGGATGATATGTGGTAGAAGAGACTTGATGATCACAGTGTACATGAGGGTTCAGAATCTCAAGGAGAGTGATCGACGACGGGCATGTCCTTGACCTGAGGGTGCTCACGTGAGAGGTTGAAACATTTTACATTCTGTTGAAGGAATCCTCAAGCAACAACCAACGGCGTGTTCTACTAGTACCCCCTGCCACCCCAACACCCTGTCTCCTTCTTCAAGGAGCCCATCGTACCGCTCCCTCTCGAGATATCTCCTTGTGCGAGGTTAGCCCCTGGCTCGCGGTCATCTCCGATTTGAAGATATGGCGCGGACGAAACAGAAACCCAAACTCACCCGCGAGGAGCGCGCGCGCGGTCGACAGAGAACTGCGCAGATGTGGGGAGACATCAATGCTGAACGGGAAAGATACAATGCTTCCATTAATGACCTAGCAGAGAAGCACAAGAAGTGAGTGTCAAACCCGTCAGTTCCATTGCCCGTCATTCTCACCGTTGCCGCGCTCAAAGGACCCGTCAGTGGGTCGCTATGCAGCTCTTCCGCGGCGGGAAGCTCCTGGCATCTCGTCGGAAGAAGTCTATCTACAACGCGGTCATTCACGACCTGTCAAAGAAGCGCAATGAGCATGGTACGTACCATCAACGTCTTGACCTACTTGGAAGTTGACCCCCTTCGATAGGCACAAGTTCACACGGCCGTCAAGCCCTGTCCGAGCTCGCAAGGGAAGCGGCCGAGCTGGATTGGAAGAATCTGCCGAAGGAGGAGCAAGACCGGCTCCTGCAGCAGTTGGAGAAGGACAGCCTACCCGCAGCTGGTAGGATCCCTGCCAGCGAGTCCGGAAACCACGTAGAAGGTCTCTTGCGTCGTCTGCAAGCAGAAGTCAGTCATCACGGGGCAATCATCTCTTCGCGAGGACAGACTTACATTATGCTGGAACAGCTCGACGGTGTCGCGGCGCTGACAGGCTGTCAATACCTATTGGTGGTAACGAGGCGTGAGGTCACAGACAACTAGACACTTCGAGTCAGCAATACACCAAAGATGGCGGAGTCGTGCACGGAGGTATTCAAGTGCACTCCAGAGACGATGGCCATGAGGCTCGAGGCATGCATCACCTCGGGGAGGGCAGGTACGTACTTCACAACAGTCCTTTCTGTGTTCAATTAATTCTGACATCTTGAAGGTCTTGTACGCGCGATGGGCGGAAAGCGAAGCACAAAGCTGAAGGCAGAGATAAGGGAGAAGGTTACTCAGGGACTCGGTGAGTGCTCACCAAAACTCATTAGTCGATGCCGTTATAGAAGATTGGTGCCTTAGAGGAGATTCTCACGAAGCATGGCGTCCCCGCCGCGCAACTGCCACGAATGGAGTGGGTCCGATATACCGCCCTTGTCGCCGAGCATGGGGTCGAGCTCGCCGGCTGGCCAGAAGAGTTGCCGAAGATTTGCAATCCGAGCGACATCAAGACCACCTCGCAGCTCGACATCTTACACACCGCGCTCTTCAAGGAGCCGCCTACCTGCCGCTGGGTCCGTCTGTCCACGGAGGAGTGGGAGAAGCGCAAGGAGGACCGTCGCGCCGAGATCCTCGAGGAAGTCAAGAAGCGAAGGTCATCTGCTGATGGGAAGAAGGCGGCTGCGAAGAAGCGCAAGAAACACACGAGCCCGGAGACAATTGAGGATGATGATGATGCAGACGACGTCCCGGAAGACCAGGGTGAGGTGTCCGGCCAGAGTTCATCTCCGACTGAGGTGCAGGGCGGCGAGCACGCAGCTGGAGAGGACGACTAGCGGGCGAGGAGATGCCGCGTACTGGGCCAACACATTCCCGCCAAATTGTGCAGTATACACGTATCTCTATGGATCCCCCTCATGTATATATCAGGACCTGAACCTCGTTGTGAAGTATGAGCCTCGCATCGAGCCGGGTATGAGTAGCCTGCTGCATGACATACAGCCTGCCAGCACGGAAAGTCCATTAATTCATTCATATGACTTCAATACTGCTATATATACTACGTGAAGCAAGTACGGCACCACCAGGTGCGATAATTCAGCAGAGAGACTTCGTGCTCGACGTCCGGCGGGGAGACGGCGGCGTAAAGCGCCGGTGGCGGGAGGGCGGGGGGCGGGATTATAGACGCCAGGCGGCGGGCAGGCACGCCACGACGCGCGCCGCGACGAGGTCCGTGCGGGGCGGAGATCTGGGGCGATCTACCTGCCTGATATGGAGGGAGGGAGATTGAGATCGACGGCGGCAGATGCCGGGCGGGTCGGGGCGGGGGACAGTGCCGAGCCTGCCGAGAGCAGCGGGGAGAGGGCGTAAAGTACGCTGGGGACGCCGGGGAGAGTGCTGGGGATCGCGTATACGGTACAGGGGAATGAAGGCGTATTGGCCTTGATCGCGTGTCGGGCGATCAAGGCTGATCAGGCTGATAACGGGTGAGACCCAGGTGGGCAGCTAGGCGAACACCAGCGCCGACGCCCTCGCCAGCAGCGCCCTCTCACTCCACAGAATCCAAGTCCCGACTCCCTATGTACGGTTGCCGAGCAGGCTCAGGTTAACTTTCGTTGTCCGTCGACCGTCCTGAGTCCCTCGCCCTCAGAATTTGCCCGCCCCCGCTCCCACGGACCCTTGATTTCGCTCGGAATCAAGGTACCGGCAATCCCGCCCTCTGATTCGGGAAAGTGGAGGCGCCCGCGGCGCGCCTCCCTCCCTGTTGCGCCCAAGTCGCGCCCGCCCCCTTCGCCGCCGTCGTTCACAGCGAGCGGGCATATCTCTCCCCGCCGCTGAGATATTACTGTCTCGATTCTTCTGGTACATAGTTTAGGGTCTGAAAGCGTGATTCACCCTGTATATATACCTGCTTTCTCACTGTACATCAGATAACTCAATGCCATTCTCGTGTAAGTGCACTGAGGCAGGTTTGCGAAGCGTAGCGTTATATTGAAGGGATCTTACTATCTATGTGGTGCTAAAGAGTACAACACGACCCACGTACGGTGCGCGCGACGATGCGTTGAGCTTCTAAGGTAGTCGCGCCTTGTCGCGCCTTGTCGCGCCCGTTCAGAGCGCGCGAGGCGCGAACCCCCCTCGCAGGCCTGCGCGGACGCGCTCCTTCTCGCGCACCTCCGCGCGGGCCCTTGGCTTTCGTCGCATGACACGGCATAGTTTTGATACTACAAAAGAACCTCACATATTACCTCCCGCGTTACCTGTCATACCGAGCTCGCCGTGTAGAACGATGAGCAAAGAGGCGGGCTCGGCAGGCGCGGGGCGGGGGCGGCGAGCGGAGTGATGTCATATATTACCGGATTTGGTACAGTACTTCGCCTAGGACAGCGCCCCCGGGCGCTCGATTCATTGATTTCGAGCAGGATCAAGGGTCCGTGGGAGCGGGGGCGGGCAAATTCTGAGGGCGAGGGACTCAGGACGGTCGACGGACAACGAAAGTTAACCTGAGCCTGCTCGGCAACCGTACATAGGGAGTCGGGACTTGGATTCTGTGGAGTGAGAGGGCGCTGCTGGCGAGGGCGTCGGCGCTGGTGTTCGCCTAGCTGCCCACCTGGGTCTCACCCGTTATCAGCCTGATCAGCCTTGATCGCCCGACACGCGATCAAGGCCAATACGCCTTCATTCCCCTGTACCGTATACGCGATCCCCAGCACTCTCCCCGGCGTCCCCAGCGTACTTTACGCCCTCTCCCCGCTGCTCTCGGCAGGCTCGGCACTGTCCCCCGCCCCGACCCGCCCGGCATCTGCCGCCGTCGATCTCAATCTCCCTCCCTCCATATCAGGCAGGTAGATCGCCCCAGATCTCCGCCCCGCACGGACCTCGTCGCGGCGCGCGTCGTGGCGTGCCTGCCCGCCGCCTGGCGTCTATAATCCCGCCCCCCGCCCTCCCGCCACCGGCGCTTTACGCCGCCGTCTCCCCGCCGGACGTCGAGCACGAAGTCTCTCTGCTGAATTATCGCACCTGGTGGTGCCGTACTTGCTTCACGTATCGCCTGATATGTACCCACTAGATTACATATCAGCACGGTCGGTCTATGAAGCAGAGCATGTGCTAACCTGTTTGTAGCCAACCGCAAAGGCGCCAGCCCCAGGACATCGCGCGGCACCCACAGGCACCCACTCCCGCCCGTCTCCCACTCTTCGGCTCCGGTGAGGACGTGCCGCGGCCGCCCTCTCCGCGCTCCGCACTCGCCGACGAACCCGACGCCCGAGCAGCATCATCTTTCGCCCGGCTGTACCTCGTAGTGCGCTACTGCGCCTGGCGGGCTGAGCGAGCGCGGACGACGTGTGCGCACACGGACGGGTAGACCGCCGCGGAGTGCCCGCCGTGCCCGCCGGCTGCTGTGTGCGTGGACCCGCGGCTCAGACGCCTGCATGTGCGCCCCGCCCGCCTCGTGCGCACCCGGTGTGCGATGGTCCTATCTCCCCGACAAGACGACCTCCCGCCTCCTTCCTGGGCGAACCCCCCGCTGCCTCTCTCCGCCCGGCCCGTCCCCGACTTCCTAGCACCCAGTACAGGTACAAATCTACGTAGCTGCTCCCCGTCTGCCTCCGCCGTACAACACAACAGGCGCGCTGCGAACAAGGTGAGCGGGACTCGGGTGCGTCCATGACGGTACGTACTCGGCACTGTGCGCCGACATCGACCGGTGACTGATTCGCACAGACGGTGAGCGGAGGGCGCGCGGATCTTCGAAGAGGGGAAGGACGTACGGACGAACGTGCGCACTGTCCTTGCGCCGTCGACGGGCGCGGGCCTGGGAGCTGGGCAAGCGAGCAAGCAAGGCTCGCGGCGTGTGGGCGGACATGCTGTGGACGAGGTAGGTCATCGTCGGGCGCCCGCGACGCACTGCTGGAAGGTACGTACTCTGTGCAGCCGCGGGAGCATGCTCTGCGCGTCGACTACGGCTCCTGGCTGATTCACACAGACGGCGAGTGTGGAGGGGGCAGGGCGGACATACCTACGAGGGCGCGCATGCCGTTCCTGCGCGGCCGCGGTGACGGGTGCGCTACGCACGAGGTAAGTGCCGTTTGGACGCCCACGACGAGCTGCAGGGAGGTCTGATGCCTGTGAGTAGGATCACACAGAGAGGGCACATATGCTCACAATCTCGGTGCGTGTGTCGAGCCTCGGGTACCAGCGCAGTCCGCAACGAGGCCCCCAGCGCGATGACATGGATGTACGCTTGCGGCATCTGGTGCGATCGACGTCGAAGCTCGCCGCGACGACGTGGGGATGGCGGTCGACAGTCGACAAGAGTGCCAGTGTGCGGTACGACCGGGGATGGCACGTACCCACCCGCACCGGAGGGAGGAGGGAGGGACAGAGGTACGTGGGATCATGCGCGGACTCGAGACGTTCTGCAGTGACCTGGTAGCGTGCCCCATCTCGCTAGCGAGCAAGGGCACAGGGATTCCACGCAGGCCGGCGCGCACGTCGCATCTTCTGTTGTACGTGCACGGAAGCGAGCAACATCTGCCACACCGGTGTCCAGCGTGCACGCGCATGGCCCAGCGACCGACAAGCAAGGCTCAGCGAGGAGACTGGGATTACACTGCTGGAGTCTGTATCGAGTCGACGCCCGACGCCCGACGGCGTACGACATACCAAAGTCGACATGCTAGCCTGTGAGCGCACAGTGCATGGTCACAGCAAACATCACAAAGGGAATATGTACGTCTTATCAGGAGGTGTGACATATGGATTGGACGTTGCTTGCACGATTGTCCCCCGTTCGGCTCGCGTTGTCGGACAATGCACACGGATTGAGTTGTCCGTGTCCATCTCATGTATTCTCATGATCTGTCCAGTGTGCTGGTGCCCGAGCTGCTCGCCGTCGTGCCGCACAAGCCACGGGTAGTACCTGACATGTATTGTATCTACATCCAGAATTATATGTCTCGAAGGGAGGGATTCCAGGATCTGTTATCGAGTACTGTGGATATTCGGTGAACAACAGGTCAGAACATGGTGCGCAACTTTGCAGGGGCTCCTGGATACCCTATAGATATGCAGAGTAACACAGGATACTCACCGGGCGGGGGTACACCGAGCGGAGGAAACCGCTTGCGCCATATGCATTCGGCCGTGCCGAGTAGGTAGGTCCGTCAAAGTGAGTTTGTACGTACCCCCGTCAATGACCGGCGGTCGACCACCTCCCGCCCGATACTTGCGCAAGTGTCATATGGGTACTCCCATCCTGAGGACACCGCGCTCTCGTCGCTTCCATCGCCCCATGTGGCACATTCCCCTTGACCGCGTAGCTCCCACCCTGCTTGCTCTCCTCCCTTCCTCTGCCCCCCTCGAGACGACTCAGCGACACGTCCACCCCCGCGGTGCGCAGTTTCCCTTAGGCACCACCGCACCATCCGGTTGCATCACTCTGACACGGCAGCCCTGGCGCCAGCGCGCGCATCCAGCCTTTGTCATTTGACGTGTCTGGACGACGCATCGAGACTTGTTTGGACACGTCGAGGCGCATTCATACAACGCACCCCGACGTGTTCAATCGTGACGTCGCCGATGGCCATGCACTTGCATGGCAGCTCTGAGCATCTGACTGCGCACCTCGGAAGTCCGACTGCGAGCATTACACACAGGTCAGTCGTGCAACTCAAGCTTTTGCCGGTGCGAAGACAACCTTACCTCGTCCCCCACAGGGTGGCACCGCACTCGCGCTCTGTTCCGCCAGCCTGAGCAGTCGCTCGATGCAGAGAGGCAGAGAGTGCAGGCGGCAGGAGGGACACCGGTGCTCTCTGCGACGGAGGACCAGGAAGCAGGTGAGTGTATATATCATACACGGGAGACACCTGCCTCACCTCTCCGCCGTGCGTCCCGTGCTTGCAGGGCCTCGAGGACGATGCTGTCTTCGCCGGGTGCTCGCGACATCGAAGCCCGCACGGCGGAGGCGCTCCTCGCGGTCTGGACCTGCTCAGAGACGGTGTGCCCATACCCGTGTGCACCGACCAGCTCAGGGGCGCCGCGTGCACACGTCTTCTCGCTTCGTGCAATGTCGAAGCTGCTCTGCACGCAATGAGGTGAGGCTCCGGCTCGCGCCGCATTTGCAGAACGCGCCTACTCACCTTTTCGTGGCATGCAGCGCGGACATCGACTCTGGTGCGACGTACCGACCTACAGCTGCCCCAAATAAAGCATACGGCCGGAGCGGGGCTTGTGGCTGGCGCAGTGGCAACCGCGGTAAGCTTTTCTCGCGCGTCGAGACGACTAGCACGCGCAGACGGCAGCGACGTCGCTGACTTGGCCGATTCAGGTTGAGCCAGGGTCACGGTCCTGCGCGAGCGAGCGACCTCTCAGCACCAGCGATTTCGGCAGGCAGCAGGGTCTACAGCGATGTCCTGGAGGTGCGGGCACGGCTCGAGAGGCGGGCGAATGAGAGCCGACGAGTCCAGCGGCGGAGCGCCGCCAGTAGTACGAGCTGCTTTGGGCCGAGCGCGAGCCGCCAGTGGTGAGTGACAGAACTCGAGAGCGTGGGAGAGCCGGGAGAGCTGAGTAGCCTTCGGGCAGGCTGAGGAATGCAGTAGCGGCTAGTCGTGGACAACTGCACGGTGCCTCCAAGTTTTGCGTGAGCCGTGCAGCCGGGCGGCAGCCTATGGTCGCGACGGTGCAAGGAGACCGGCGGGTGCATCGACCGTGACGGGCGAGTGGTGGGGTTGCGGCGACGGACGTGAGGGCGATTGCTGTGCGGCCGTGTCCGAGCTTCTCCTGGCGGCCTGGCTGTGCGCGGACGGAGCAGTCATTTGTGTCCGGACGGGAGGCGGTCCCGCGGAGGTGCTCACGAAGCTGGCTGACGGTTGTGCTTCTCGTGTGCAGGTCATGCAGAGGCGGCTCGCAGGACGACTCGGAGGTGCCGGGCAAGGCGAGGGGGAGCCACACGAGCTGGTTCGAGGAGGCTGCGGGAGGGCTGAGCGGGGGGGAGCACGGTCGCGGACGGCGGCGCGCAGCGGCCCTGTATGTACATTCCGAGGCCAATCAGCTGTGTTCTAGCACTGGGTGGTGTTCTGCGCACCTCGTGCGTGATGCGTCGACTGCAGCGGCGTGGCGGCGTGGCGGACGTCTTGCCCCCCGGCCGCCCCTGCGTTGAACTGGCCCAGTTTACAGACACCCTGCGTCAAACCAGCCCATTGTACAGACACAGAGGTTCTCTTTATTTCTCCATCCGTGCTCAGATCCCCCGCCCTGATCAGGCACCCGCCCGCCGCCGTGTCCGTGCCCGCGTCCGAGTACATCCCCGGCCTCGCCGCTCAGCACTGCGCCGCGTGGATGCACACAGCGCACTCTCGCACTCGCACGCGTCTCGTTATCGGCGGCATCAAATATATTGGCACTACGGTACGTACTTTACAGCTTGTGCTCCTCGTCCGCCCTCCCCGCTCCTCCACGCGCACGTATCGCAATCCTCCTGCCCGCTGGCGCTCTCCATCTCCGGTCGATGTCCTCTCTCCGAAGTTGAGGAGCGTCGTCGCGATCGTGCCGATGTAGATGCCGAAGTGCAGCCATCGCTGCGAGAGCGCGTACGAGCATGAGCATCAAAGAACTGTGAGGGAAGAAGCGGGAGGGAGAACTTACGAAGAACGTCCGCTCGGCGGCGAAGTACACCTTGGGCTCTATGCGCACAGGTATCGCGATCCTCTTCCCCGCCGGCGCCCTCCAACTGCGGTCCAGAATCCGGTCGATGTCCCCTCTCGACGCCTCGCCTCTCGGCCTCGGCCTATCCCCGTCCTCCTCATCGTCCTCGTCTTCATCGACAGCAGAGCCCTCGCGCCCGCGCCGCTGCGCGCCCTCCTCGCGCAGGCGGTCCCGCAGCGTCTCGTCAAACGCGGAGCTCGTCGCGAGCGGGTCGATCGACATCGCCCGCACCTGCGCCGTCCCAGACAGCGCCGCCGCGACGAGGTTGCCCTCGCCCTGCGCCCGCGCCTTCTTGAGGAACGGCGAGCGCTCGTGCACGTCCTCGCCGTCGGACTCGACGTCCGCCTCTGCGGCCGCGTCGGGCGGGCTAGCCCCGGGCGCCGGCTGTGTCTCGCGCTCCTTCAGGTTCTTCTCGCGGATGGCGACTGCTGCTGCCACTTCGTGTCCGGCGAGGCCGGTGCGCTTCCCTTCGTCCTTGGCTGTGCCGTTGTGAGCGGGTAACTCTCGTCGCAGAGATAACTGAGCATACCTGGTGCCATGTCCATCGCCTCGTCCTCCTCGCCCTCCGACACCGGTTCAGCGTACTGAAGGCGCTCCGGAGTCGTCTGCCCAGAAGTGCCCGTCCGCGAAGACGTGCCCTTCGAAGACGACTGCAGCGGCCGCTCTATCACCAGCGCGCCCGTGTCCGGCTTGAGGATATCAACCTCCACTACGCGTCATGCGTCAATACTCCATTACGTGCGAATACCGCAGATACGCACTTTGCGGAAGCCAGAACGGGACGAGATCTACGCGATTGGGGAGCAACGTCGCGCAACCGTGGATGAACTTGCTAAACTGTATATGTGCATGAAATCACCGGCCAGGCGATAGGGGAAGTTACGCGTGAGCACGTACCTTGGGCACGGCCTCCACGAGGTGAGAAGACACCAGCTCGGTCACCCATTGCGGCGGCTCCTGTCCGTACTGCGTCTGCAGCTTTACCTCCAGCACACCATACCTGTCCCGCAACATCAGCATGACACGTAAGTAGCTGACTGTGTATGAACGCACTTGAAAAGCTCCTTGTCCTCTGGCGGCAGCTGCTCAAACGGCCAGTCGATGCCAATGTCCATGCGCCGCCAGTTGTCACCCGAGCGTATGCGTCCGTCCCAGTTGTCCTCGCGAATCATCGTCAGCTCCGTGTCGAGCGATATGCGCACGCGCGCGTCGCCGGGGAGCTGGAACGCCGTCCGGTTGTAGAACGTGCGCATGACGGGCACGAGCTTCTTCGTGAGGATGCTGTACTGCACCTCGTTCGCGAGCTGGATCATGCTGTCCACCTCCTGCTGCGTCTTCTTCCCGCGCGCGACGAGCTCCTGGAACTCGGCGTCCATCGTGTGCTCCCCGCGCAGGAACGCGTTCACGAGGTGCTCCTTGATCGGGAACCGCGCCTTCACGGACTTCTCGCCCGTCCAGTCCTCGCGGTGCGTCTTCCGCTCGACGAAGATCTGCGCGCAGGCGTGAAGCGTGAGCGGCGGAGATCGAGAAAGGAGGATGCACGCGGCGTATGGCACGCGAGGAGGAACAGGGAAACGGACGTACGGTCTTCTGGTCCATGTCGCCGTACCACCGCAGGCGGACGGCCTCTGCGCCTTCCGTCTTCTCGAGCCGGCCGAGGTAGAGCTCCAGGTCCTCGTTGTCGAAGTAGACGGACGTGATAGCTGCGCATGTCATGAGCGACGGTGAAGGTCGCCTCGCTTCGAAAACACGTACCTGCATCCTTCGGCTCGAACTCCTTATCGGGGTTAAACACTGGCAACTCATCAGCAGCGGCCAATGCGTTTGTGAGGAACAATCTTACCCAACACGGGCAGATGCTTCAATATCGCGAGCTTCAGGTGCACCAGGTTATCCGGGTGGACCTACGCGGCGCTCTGGTCAGCGCGGATCGTCCGGGTGCACGAGGTACATACCCAGTACTTCGTCGTCTGCCGCACGAACGCGCTCTGGTTCCCACCCGCGCTCGAGTCGCCCTGCACGGGGTGCCCGCGCGTGCGCACGAGGTCGTACAAGCGCGAAAGCTTCACGATCAGCCCGTCCCAGTTGTACTTGTAGAACGGGCGCTTCTCGAGATACCCTTGGATGAACGTCGGCTTCAGCGGCCGGTTCGTTTGTTTCTGTCGTCCCCGAGAAAAGCGTGAGCTCCGCACCGAGCCGAGGAGAAGCGCGAGCGAGTACGTACGTCGTGTTTCTGCAGCCGGAGATGGTCGTGTGACCGGCCATGTCAGGAGCTGGACGGGCGGAGAGCTCGCACGGGCGCACCTTCAGGATCTTCATGAACCCGGTGATGTTGAGCTTGGTGTACAGCGCGAGGTCATGTACGTCCGCAACGAGGGTCGCGACCTCTTCCTCGAGAACAATGAACTGGTCTTCGAGCGCGTCGACGGAGATGTCGTCGTCTTCATCCTCGGTGTCGTCCTCATCATCCGAGCCTGCGTCCTGCGTGAGGGTATCGCGCCGCTGCTCTTCCGCATCGGCCGGCCCCCCATTGGCAGCCCCGCTACTAGACTCCGCGTTGTGGTGGCCATTCGCGTACTGGGACGAGGCGACGAGGCGCTTGACGGCCTTCTCAGCGTCGTTTATGCGTCGCGAGAGCTCGTAGGTCTACAGGGGTGCGCGATGGGATATGCAACAAAGGGCGGGGACGGGGGCTGCGCACCTTTGTCTTCTGGAAGTTGTGGATCTTGTCGAGCTCAGCTCGCCCTCGAGCAGGTGGATCTTGTCGAGCTCGCCCTCGAGCAGACGCGTGAACTCACGCTCGTCCTGGTCGGTCCACGCACGGGCGGTAGTCCGCGCCTGTGGCGGAAGAGGTCAGTGCGTCTGCGGAATATGAGGTCGTGTGCCGCAACTCGGACCTTGAGCTCGCGCTTGAGAAAGTTGTAGTCGATGTAAAATGGCCGCCATTCGTTGTACAGATCGTTCTGGACGAGGCCGGTGAGTTGAGGAAGAAAGTAGAGCAGACGGGGAACGGACAGAGATCTTGCGGCCGAACTTCATGGCGGTGGGCAGGCGGTGGTGGAGGTGGGCGACTAGGGTGGGAGGCGAAGCGCAGGGAGAAGGCGAGAGAGGCAATAAATGAGCGGTATGTGCACGGAGAAGCTGAGGACGAGCAGAGGCTGGAGAGAGCGAACGTGCGTCGGTTACGGCCCAACGTCATCTCTGCTTCTCCTGGCCCGGCCCGTCGGTTCGCACCCGAGATCCCATCTCGCGCACGTCCTTGCACGTCCACGCTCTCCTCGCTCTCTGCGCGCTCCCCTCGGTGTCTGCTGTGTGGGCCGTTCTCTGAGAACCAGGCGACGGACCACTGAGCTTGCTCGATCGGCGCTTCCCACGGCGAGACTCTCTCAACACCCTCGCCTGCAACGGTCGCACCCGCCTTCAGGCACCATAGGTAAACGGCCTTCCTCGCTCTCTCGTTCGACGCGCCTGGTCGCTACCCCCAGATTCCGTGCCTGCTGGCTGGCCCCGTTCTGTACGCCTGCAGATCTCCGCTCCATTCGTTTACGCACACGACTATATACGACACCGGTATCCTCCCTCCGCATACAGCCCGCCTGCGCGTTGCCTCCGAGCGCCCTCGAGATCCGTGGGACACTGGCGTGTGCGCAGCCGTACCCACGTCTCTTAACCCGCACGGTCGTCTGAGCACTCGCTGCCAGCCTGCGCCCCGCGCCCGTGCGTGCCCCCGCTGCAATATGACTGCCCATAGGTCTCGTCTGCTGGCCGGCACGCTCATCCGTCTTGTGTTTATCCTGGTTCGTGACTGACACGGCATGTTCCAGGACTCGTGCTCACTGACATATTCGCATTTCAGATCCTCGGCAGCATCCGCAGTTCGTCGCCCGCGCTACCCACGAACGGCTGTCGTGCGCTCACCCGACGTCGCGAGCTTGCGACAGCCCCCGCCTCCAACGCCATCAACACGCCGCCGACATCGTCCGCTTGAGCTGCCGGCGGCTGCCCGCCCGCACCGTCCCGTCGCGGGCACCCTCCGCGGCCTGCAAAGTGCATCGCGGAATGCTGAAGACGCTCCCCCGCCTCTCGTTAGGTCCCGGTGGCCGGCGTCCGCCACGGCCCACTCTGGATGACGTCGTCTCACCGCCGGTCAGGCTCACGTCGTCCGAACTCGGGCGCGGTGGCCAAGGGTATCCGCCGGACGAGCCGACGACGTTCCCGGGCTGCCACTGTAGACGACACGAGTCCGCCGGCGTGCACGCCCGTACTCGCCTCTAGCTTCAAGAGGCCGGCAAGTCGATCGGCGGCCCCTGTCAACGGTTACGGCGCGGGACGACGCCTGGAACTGCATACGAGAGGGCGGCAGCGCCGCGCTGCGTCCTCCCAGCTCGCCTCGACTGGAGAAAGCCCCGTGCAGAGGTGCCTGCCAGCCGGGACTTCGCGCGGGCACCCACAGGCACCCCACAGCCGCGCTTTCGGTGTCGTCACGCTCCCACCCCCCGCGCAGTGTCATGCCTCGTCGGGTGCTAGATGGATGCGTGCATGCCCCCGCCCGTGCTCGCCAAACGTCACCCCTTGCGCGTCCGCCCGCTGTGTCTGAGCGTATGGCGCATGCGGGCGTGCGCTCCTCGGCCGTTTCGCAGCCCGCGGCCCGCGCCCCCGTGCTGTGCCCGGGAGGCCTCGCTCTGCACCGCGGGGTGGGCTCTGGACGGCCCCCGACTCGTCTCCGCTCGCCACTCGCTCGCCGGCCTCGCCCTGTCTAGTACATCGGACACTATGTAGCTACCGTCCCGCTTTCTCCCACTCTCCCGGCTTGCAGCGGTGACTCTGAAACCAAGAGAACGAGGTAAGCAAGCCGTGCTCGGCGTGCACGATGTTCCTGCGCGCGGTACGTACAGTGATTGACCATTCAAACAGAGGTCCGACGCGGACGAGGCCTCAGGGAGCTAGACTGCAGGTGAGTGTAGCCGGGTTGTGTGCGAACGGAACACGAAGACGCACTGATGAGAGCGTGTACCGCAGTCTGTGGTCTACGCGTCGAGGGCCGCGGTAGGTCGCGTTAGGGCGGCGTGCGACGCGTGAAGAAGATACAAGAGGTGCGTACGTCATGTTCGCTTCTCAGGCATCCGCGCGGGCTCGTCTGCATCTGCTCTGCGGCGTGGCAGAGAGTTGGGGCGATGAGGGGACGGAGAGGCTTAACCGGGTCGTTGGCGCATCGCGCAGACGTGCTCTGAAGCTGTCCCGGGTGTTTGCGGCGAATACAGCGGTGACAAGGAGCACGTACACTCGTGTCGTGCCTGCGTTTCGAGCGGCGGGCGCACTGAGCTAGGGTCGACCGTCGACGGCGGGTGTCAGCCAACACCACGAGCACGGGAGGGCGCACTGGTCTGCAACGTGTGGAGGGGAGCTGAGTGGTACATCTCTGCGCGGAATGAAGAGACCCGGTACTTATTCCGGTCTATGCTCCGATGTCGTTCGCTAGCGAGCAAGGGCACGGGGGATGCACGGACTCCTGCGCTCATCTGCCGTCATCCAGGCGGGGAAACGAGTAATACACCGCTGCACCGGCGCGTGCGCGCGCGATGCGAGCCCGCGAGAACGCGTACACGCGGCGCGTATCGTGACGAACGCTTTCGGTGAGTGCTCGTGTTGTCTCGCTCACGTCCTGGCACCCGCCCGGGAGCACGAAGGCGTGCGCTTTCGCGTTCGCAGATGCTCACCGCGGAATGGACGGATGCACGCACGCCATGACTCTCCGCCTCGTACATCTGTGTTGCACAGTGAGGCGGAGCGCGCTGCCGCCTCTCGCCAGTCTTCTAGCCCCGTATCGACACCCACCGTTCGCACCAACGTGGTGGTCGACGGCCAACTGGACTCGCGAGTGGCACCAGGGCCGGGGCCCCAAGCTCAAAGCTCGAAAGCACTCGAGTCGGACGGCTTCGACTTGGAACGGCCGAGAAGCAAGTATCTCCGCACCGTCCAGCTCGCGTCCACAGTGTCGGGGCGGCGCGCATCACACAGACCGCGTCCTGCGAGGACAAGTAAGCTCCCCACTTCTCTCGGGGTATCTGCCATTGCTGACGTTGTCTACGCTCTCGTTAGGGCCGCCGACTCTCGTACACAAAGCCAGCTGACAGGGCGCGTCATCGCTTCCCCAGTCACCGCAGTGACGGCCTCGACGTTCAGGTACCCGAAGACGCCGCCAGCGCGAGTCCACTGCTCGCGTCGTGTGTACGCCACAGCGACGGTCCGGTCGCATATGCATCTCGCGGCGTTCTCTGACCCCTCGCTACAGAGGCGAGACGACGTCAGCGTTGGGGTCACCCGAGAAAGCGACGCGGAAGGTAGTCGTATAGAAGGGATGCACCGCGTTTGCGTTCTTGCGCGGTCGTCACCGGCGCCAGGAGGAGCTTCAGAGATGTCGCGAGCTGTAACATGAGGCGTACCTCGCCGACCTGCATGCGCGGTGTGGGAGGCGGAGGCAGGGGTGCCGGCGGGTTGCTCTCCAATGCAGAGAGCCTCCTCGAGAGCTTTGGGCTTCTGCTTTGCGTCTGCCGTCTGTATCTTCGCTTCTAGTGCGGCTACTTCGGCGATGTGCTTCTCCATAGCCTGTGTATGTTTCGTTTGCACTTGCCTATACTTTCTCAAGGCAGCATCGTGTTCCTTGCGAACCTCGGGTGCGAAGTGATGCCGTATAAGGGGCAGCTATGAGAACGAGAGCTGGAATCAGTGCGCCCATCGTAGCAGATGTAGTACAACATACAATGATTACACCCGGGACCGACTATGAGATGCCTGTACTCGTCTGCAGTCAGGGAACCTCCGGCTGGTTCCCCGACACGTAGCGGCAGTCTTCCTACCCATCCCGGGACCTCAAACTGAACACCAATCTATCAGTATAGCCCTAGAGACTACCGCAGTCGTGTACGCACCGTATCGAGGAAATTATGCATCATAGTAAGCTCACACTTTGTGCCAGCCTTTGTCTCGGCGCGCAAGACACCAGGCTTGATCCATCTCGAGTACCACTGCGTCTTGACGACACCTAGATCATGAAAGGAGTCAGTAGGTTGCACCATCAAGCTATATGAGGAGAGCGCAGCGCACCGAGCAGGAGATTATGCATAGGATCGATCACCGTCATCTTGACGCAGTCGTAGTACGGCAGCCGCATGACTTCTGCCCAGCGGCTACCGTGCTCCCTGAAGTGCTCGTCGCGTTCTTTCTTGGACTCGAGTGCCTGCCACTCACGAGCGTGCTTGACGTGCTCCTCATGCGAACGAGGAGGACAACCTGTGAAGAATGTCATTGGCGGGCAGGATCCAGCTAGTTCATCGAGTGATAACTGACCGCCATGCAAACACTCATCCGCGTACACATCGGCCGCTTTGACCGTCCCCTCAGTGCATGGCACTTCGAGGTGGCTCTTGTCTGCGAAGCCGCCAACCTTACACATCGCCGGGTGGTCTGTGCAGGCACATATGACGATGACGCGGCAGCGTCGACCTAGAACATCTCATACGGTGAGACTGGGGCAGCGAAAAACTCATAAGAAGCATCGTACGAACCCTTCTTGCACAACGGAGTCGGTCCAATTATACCTAGATGGTAGAGCAGCAGGAGGTCGTCGACGATGATTGACATCCAGTATTGAAGCTGCTCGGCATCCGGTTTTTTTGGCCCGTCGGTCATGGCTGACAGTATGAGGTTCTCAACTCAGTACCTACAATCATAGGGTGAACTTCTCAGTAAGTCTACCGGCAGGAAAACGCATCTGCGCTTACCTTAGTGCGGGAGGAAGGGTCGGAAGTGAGAACGAGATTGAACCGGTAGAGTAGGATGCACTGAAAGCGCTAGAAGCGGCCGAGAACTTGCGTAAGGGAAGGGTTCAGCGATGACCTATTGCCTTATCAATACGAGCGACTCACCAGTCTATGTGGAGGATCACAGGGATCCGAATTCCACCGTCGTTCTCAGGGCCGAAGAATAGCTTGCAATCGGGACCTAGGACAGTTTTCCAACGGCGCCCATCTTGCATTGACCGGTATTCACCAGGTGGAGGGTTTGGGCGTGTTTTCCAGGCGTCGAAGTACGTCTCGAGGCCGGGCTGGCGTATGAGGTAGGCCATGGCAGCCGAGAGCAGGCGGAGGGGAGCGACAGTCCGTGGGATGGGTGGTGGAGCGCTTGCAAAGAGGCGGAGAAGGGCGGGATGCCTGGTCGTTGTGCAGAGAGGTGTCTCGCATGCAAAACATTGCAGCTGTCGGTTGGTGATATCGGGCTTGAAGAGACGTCTGCAAGTACTGCACTCAATGAGAATATGGAACTTGTCCGTCAAATCTAGCCGCTTCAATGTGGTGGTCAGCGTGCGAGGCATGGGGTCGGGTTCCTTGATGAGGCCAAGGGCGAAGAAGAGTGCGCGTATTGTCGAGGGGGTGAGATCCGATGCCCGAAAGGTGACATGTGGTTCGTATGCAAGTAGGCGACGAGTAGAAGGACGATACGGACATACAGCAGAGGGTGAGCCTCTGCATAGATAGTGCATGGAGGGCGGGGAATAGGGAGTTCGGGCAAGTGGAAAGCGTGAGCCAGGACGGGTATCTCGTGCGTCGACGCTCGTGGAATAGTCATGTAGTATGACTGCTGCTGGTCTTCGGCGGCATTCTCGGGAGCTATTCTGGGCAGCGAACTGCTGCTGGCGGTACCTGCAGGTGACTGGTTACGGCCGGCTGGCTCGATAAGCTCATCCTCCTCGTTCTCGACAACGTCTTGCACCTGTTCCAGGGCTACCTGAAGTTCGTCCACCCCGTGCGGGTCGTCGTATAGGCCGAGTGGAGGGTTATCGCTTGGTGACAACGGCGACTGAGTGCGCGAATGTGTTTCGACTTTAAACGGTCGGAGACCGCTAATACTCAGCCTGCATGTACGTTGAGAAAGAGGTGTTCAATTGGGAGAGACGGGCCTGCCGCGCGTCGACATGGTGGGACAGGGAGAGGCTGCAGCGGGCCAGCAGCCTTGCCTTGAAGTACGGTCAGGACGCAGTGCCCGGCTCTTAGATGACGCGTCGCAGGGCGAGCTTCTTCTCTCTCTTGAGCCCAGGATAGCTTGTTGCAGGTGTGGTAATCACCGAATTGAGCAGACCAACAAGTCATAGGCTGTAGACGCGTACCACGTGTGACCGCGTCCTGAAGTCGCGGTTGTTACACTGTTCAAGCCCCGAAATAGAGCTCACACTCCGACCTATTGAGAAGCTATTCATTCGTTTGCAAATCTGATTCTCTCAAACCACGACTACAGGGTCCTTAAACGCAGTTAATGTTGCAGGCGAAGGGACTTTTTACATACCTCAGTGGGAATTCAATGACGTCGGTCAGCGAGACGTTGCCATGATGGTAAAATGACCTCGGAATCATCGCAGGAGCGGACGGCGCGAGCGCGGTAGGGCGGCAGTAGGAGTGCCCCGGGATGCAGCGAGCACAACGAGGCGCCAGGTCTCGACGGAGGCGATGTATCGGGTGTCTGGCGGCCGTCGGTCTTGCACAACGCGGAGAATGCAGAGGGGACCGTGAAGGTGAAGGTGAAGGCGATGGGGGTGAATAGGGAGTGGAGGAGCGGAGGCCGTCACGGCCGCAGCCGCGGGTGGTGAGGATGAACAGATATCGACGTCGTGGGTAGAGAATTGATACCGCTACGGGCGGAGGAGACGTGGTGCAGCAAGGTCGGCACGCGACAGGCGAAGGCGGAGGAGCCAGTGCATTTCATAGCGGCGCGCTTTTGTGTCCGGGCAATAAGGTCAAGGTGACGAACTGGGATCACGAGCGGACTAGCATGTGCACAGGCGGGTATGCTTTGCAGAATGGCTCCCATGTGAACCACTCACCCGTCGCGCGCGTGTGTCGGTGATTCTCACAGACGCGCCGCTGTCGATGGGGGTGAGGGCGAAGATGGCTCACGGAGGCGGTTACAGTGTCGAAGAACAAATGAACAGGGCGTACCTCATGAGCGACTGTGAGTATGTGGACGAGGAGCAACAGAGCTATGTACCTTCCTTGAAAGTCGCTCTTAGGCTGCTGCTGGCCTTCGACGGCGGCTTTTCGCGTTTGATAGCAACAACAGATATGACGATGCGTGCTTACCGGTATAACTATGCACGGGTCAACAGATTGAGCGGTTCTCGGTGTGCTCTGAGCTCCAGGTAAAAGACGTCGTAATGCTTGGAGATTGCACGTTACTGTGATTGAAGCGAGGAGTACGAGTACACATATATGCGCATATACTGGCATATACTCGCCGCTAATCATAGCCTTTGAAGCATGTGCGTGATCGTCCGCTCCAGAGATACTATGGAAAGTCAACCTGATTTCCGGTGTTGAAGCTTGAACGGGGGGGGGGATGGCGAAGGCGCAGGACGGGAGGATGGATGGTCGTGGTTCGAGGTCAAGAGGCGCAGTCCATGCCCTCCGCAAGTGCGTCGAATGCTCAATGACGTCATCATCTCTCTATCCCAATCCGGCAAGTAGAAGCTCACACAGACGCCCGTCCGCCTGTTGTGCGCGACAATTAAACGGTGCCACCACGCGAAGTGACTTTCCTCCTACCGTCCCCCTGCTACATAGCATTCTGCTTACCAGGCACTGGCTAGTGCTCTCCTAGTTGCATGTCGAGTACACTCTATGCGGTGCGTTACTTCCCTCTAATAGGCTCTTACTTACGCTCGCATCTATTCTATCTATATATGAATCGAGGACGGGACACAAACATGATGCGCCTTACTGTGAGGCCTTACGGTTTCTCTCTGTCTTACAACCTTATCCACGGGACACTCACCGTTGGGTAGAGATATTTCAGAACCAAAAACGAGCCCTGCCGTTGCGTGGTCGTCGTCGAGGAGGCAAAATGTGGTGCTCCATCTAGATCTTATCTGGATTTGCTTATGTAGGTCGTCCAAATCAAGCACTTCGCCATGTGCCTCGCACATGGATCTGCCCCTTCGCGGCCAGCCTGGGCCTTCGACTACTTATGTGAGGGAAGCTTACCCTCATGCATCCACACATCTATGGGAATAAAATGTAGTTCACCAGCTTATGGTATACATACGACCGCACTCCCAGGCTACAAGGGAAGTTGAATCACGGAAGGAACCTAGAAAGGGCCACAGAAGGAGAACTTGACGATCTAGGTCTCATGGGGAAACCAACACCTCACGCGGGGGCTAACGTCTTATTGGGCGAGTGCGGGACTTTCGTTCCCCGAGGGGGTGCACCAACGTGCACAGCTCAGCAGTAAGTCAAAACAACCGGGCAACTTGCAACTTACGGGACCCGGGAAATGACATCTTACGGTTTACCGGAGCTCTCACGATTCACAAGTTCCAAGTACTACGTACTTACAAAGGTAATGAGGACCTCACAGTGGGACTTGAAAGGCCCACGGGTCCGATGTCTAATCAGTAGTTTGTCTCCCCTAGGCAGACGAAAGATGTGATTCACGGGAGGACGATCACACCAACACGAGTAGTCACAGTTCTCGCAGAGCACGCGTACGCACTGAGCGGCTGCCCGTGCCGCCATGAGACACTGAGACGGACTGTGAAGGCATCGGCTGCGTCGAGGCCTGAAGCCTCTTGAGGATGTGGGAACGCGGGGTGGGCGAGGGCACGGACTACAATGCACAGGATATGTGAACAAGAAGAACATCAAATGGACTACTACTTGTGTCAGATGGGACACCTTACCATGTTTGTAGCAAAATGCCGAGGATCACAGTCGTAGTGTACAGGCACATGCTAGCGCTCGTGAGCGCGAGGGCGGAGCCACGGGAAGACGCTACACCGCCAACTCAAACTAATGTCCACACGAGATGGGCAGGTAGGCGCCGATCAATATTGAGGAAAGCTTTGCGGGACGGGTTGCCGGGACGTGGCGTCAATGTCGCCGCGAGCTGAGCTTCCCGAGGCTCTGTTTGATCTTGCGAACCGCATGATGATGTTATGCGGTGCTGTGCCCTACCAAGCTCTGTGCGATATTGTTACAATCTTGAGAGGAGCTGTGAGCAAACACTGATCTGCAAAAACCCCCCTGGCAAATGAGGGATCATAAGTGCCAATGAGCACTCGAAACGTATAATTGTACCACTTTAGCATCTGAGTTCTAATTAGATCGGTCCCCCGGTTTGATCAGTGATTATGAGCACCTGCGTAGCACTAATGAAGCTAAGTTGCACCTTCGTAATGACCTATGAGACAGTAAGATCACACCGTAGCACACAGTAAATGCGAGAATCAAACATGGTATTATTCCGATTCCGAGGATGTCCGTAAATGACAGGATATATGCTGTAGCACAGCGCAGGCGCATGAATCAAGAAATGTGCTATAGTAGGACGTGCAGAGAGACGGAGACAAAGAGCTAGGATCAGGCTGGGGTATCCTAAGTTGTGAGATGAGGGAGACGAGCCTACTCGACAGCCATACCGGCGATGTCGAGAAGGCTCTTGCGAGGTGCTCCAGTTACTCCTGAAGTCCCCGCCGGAGCACTGCATATAGCGAAGACGTCAGTATACATTGAGATCAGGGCATTATAGCCCATGAGACGCACCAAAGATTGCGCCAGAACCCGTGCATCAAGACATGGTACTGGAGGGGCCCTTTCGTGCGGATGTTCGAGAGCTCCTGTATATGGTCTCTGTATACATTCCAGTAGTCGTTCGCCGTGAAGTGACGAGGTTGCGCGAGCCTGTTCTTGCAGTCATCGATAGCGGCATACAACTGGAGGGATAGATTAGTGACCGGAGCAAGATTAGTGTCACGACATGGGCGTACGGCTGTCGCAACGAGAGCAAGCATAGATGCCGGTATTTCCTTCTCTTCGGGCTTGTCAGGCAGCGACGACTCGAAGAAGCGCGACACGCTGAAGCCAAAACTATTCGCCCGCTTGAAGAAGGCAACACGGAGGATCTCGATGAAGATAGGCGGGCTGTACACCTTGTTAGCCTTGACGGTCTTGTTCTAGGCAGGGAAGAGAGTGATCAGATACAAGACGCAGTGAGAGAGCTGAGGAAATACCTCGTAATCGAAGGGATAGATATATCAGAAGCTCTCCTGAAGCCAATCGCCCTTCGCCTTGTCGCCGAAGGTGAGTCCGAAAGCAGTACACGGTTGGCCTTCGGCGAGCCTCCGCACCAAGCCGCGGAACGTCGAGATACGCTGCGATGGCTATACCAAGAATGAGTGACGTTGGAGGAGATGCAGGGAGGAGCACGCACAATCCTGCACAGCTGAGTTGCATAGTGCTCGTCCTTCTTCAAGCGCCGGAGTATGTCATCATAGGCGAACTTAGTCGCAGCGTTGACGAGCGCCTTGTGCACAGTGTTCCCATGCTTATGAGGACCGTCCGGAAAGGCGTTCTTGGTGGCGATGTCGACATGGGTCGTGTATATCGCACGCTTGAGGACGCGGCGAACACGGCGGTGCTGAACACCAAGCGCGAGCTTGCCCGATTGCGGTGGCACAATCTCGATACCGGAATCGTCAGCATCTGAATTTGTATCCGATGCGTCCTCGATAGGAGACTCTTCGTCGGATCCCTACAAGTGCATTAGTCAGTAGGGAGGGCGCATGATAGGACACGGACGTACTGCACGCCGTGCGCTCTTCCGTGCAGAAGGCTTTGATGGTGCATGCGAGGATTTGGCAGTCTCACGCACGTTGGAGGGCGTGTCAGCGTCGCTGTCGACTGGCTCCCGGAACTTCGGAATCTTTGGTCGATGAGTACAGACGTCAATGGAAACACAAGGACAGCATGGGCTTACCTCACTTTCACGGTGCTTGGACACCCGCTTTGGTGCATCCTTCATGCCGGTGTTAGATACAGACTTCTTCATACCCTTGCTGAGTGCTGGCGAGTGTGAGCTCTCTGGTGACGAATGCGAACATCAGTATGCAAGGCAGGGTTGAATATAAGAAGGCAGGTTTCCGCGTACTGTCCGTGCTCGGAGTATGGCGCCTGCTGCCATCGATAACCTTCTTCTTCAAGGGCTTCTTTGGAGGCTAGCTCAGATGAGTTGCCGACGTGAGCTGAACGCAGAACAAGCAGGGATACATACCGGCGCATCCGCCTCGGCATCGGCATCGCTCTCCTCTTCGAGGGGCCGTTTCTTGGCGGAAGATGAGATTCGTGAGCCAGGGTGGCGGGACTGGGAATGCGAGGCCAGTGCCTCGGTGCTGTCCTCCTGCCCAGATTGAGAGGGCGAACGGGACGCAGGTGGAAAGCCAGAGCTCTGGCGAGACCGTGCCGGCGACAAAGCTCCTGAGTCGTCAATGAAACAGGCCGCCTAAGAGAACGCACATATGAGGCTGTCCATGGGCGCCTTTGCGAGGCCGTTGCTTACCTCGTCAGCGAACTGCTTCTCAAGCGCTCTGGGGTTCTTCTCCAGATACTCGAGCCCATCATCGTCATCCTCTGTCCTTGCCGCCTCGTCTGAGTCGTTGTCAGATGGCGAGACGTTCTCTTGCTTGTCCTCATCTGAACTCCAGCCCTCGTCGACGTCTTGTGATGCGGGCTTGGACTCCTGCGCCTTGCGGAACTTGGGTGGGATTGAGGCATGATGCGGTGAGTTGTGTCCATCATGCCGTGCTTGCTTCTCACTCTGCTAACAGCTTTGGTCCCCTGCGTACGCTGCAAGGGATATCACGTACCCGGGTCTTCCAGGACTGACTCTTTTTCGAGCTCCCACCATCCTGAGGCTCGTTCTCATCTCCTGAAGAAGCATTCGGGTCAATCCGCGGGGCACGATGGGTGTTCGAGAGTGGGTTTCTAGTAGCCTTTGGTTGCTCAGTATTTGTCTTCCCTGCGGCGACTCCGTCCTGGTGAGCTTATACATGTTAGCTGAGTGATTTCCAGCTGCTTACACTTGTGGGGTTTTGAAGAGGGCGCCGGAGCCGGGTTGTTGCCGCCATCCTCGTTCAACAAGCGGTCATTGACCTTTGCTTTCTTCCGACCCTGTGCGGGGATCAAGCTCTCCCACTCTGTCGTTGATGTACGACTTCAGTCGCGTGGTCTGGGACTGGCGGTGAGTGCGACCTACTCTTCTTGGCACTGTCCTTGGTTCTGCGAGATGCTATCACAGTACAAATCCATCAGCAATAGACCGCAAGAGTATAGAAGAAGCAGTACGTCGAGCAGTGGGTGTATCAGCATCAGGCAATGCTCCCGTCGCGGCATTGGCACTTTCAAGCTCGTCGGAGTCGCTGTCGGAGTCGTCAGGGAGGATTATGCGCTTCTTCGCCATGTGCGTTGAGTTCGAGATTGGCGATTGAATAGGCAAGTAAAGTATGAATGAATCAAGATCAAGAGCGGGCAATGAGACTAAACGAGTGTGTTGCTGGCAGAATGCAGGAGGACAAGGACGGGCGCGTGTGCGCTGTGCGGGCAGAGACCCGTTTCTCGAATCCTCGTCAGGGAAGGCCCGGGAGACCAGACGGTCTAACCCGACACTGCAGACCGGACGGTCACGCTCTACAGTCACACTACACGGTCGCCGCATATTCACGACCATCGCTTGTCTTCTCAACTTATCGTCCGCTTGGTGTATCCTCGTCAGATTCCTTCCAATATATCTCTTCCCATCCTGCAATCATGGCTACCATCCCGAATCCTGATAGGCCGGAGTTCTGCTTGGGCTGCCGCAAATACTACACCATCTCTGGCTTTACTTCGCATCTCAAGCAGACCAAGAAACCTCGCTGTGTCGCTTTTCGAGACTCTCTACCTACCACACACCCAGTCCACACTACTTTCGAGCAGTCCCCGTCATCGCCGGTCACACTGTCATCACCGTTGTCCGAGTCCTCAGCCTTGCCACCACCATCAACGTCTTGTAGCCAACCTCGTCCCGGGAACATCACAAACGAAGACGTCGCTGATCAGGCCATCGAATTCGAGGGCGATCTCTTCGGGCGTTACTCACCGGCGGACTTCGACGAGTACGACGAGTATAATGAGGATGGTGCACTTTCCTCAGACGATGAAGAACGCAATCGGGAGGCCTGGGAAGAGCAAGATGACGAAGAAGCTGACGCCAGCAACCTCGAGGCTGAGGCCAGCTGGGAGCCCGCACCAGCAGCCCATCCCGAAGTCGATCGCGCAGGAGATGTTGACGGAACACCTCAAGACCAAGACGCGTCCTATGTAGGCGGCTGTGGTGCACCCGACCGCGACGCGCAATCGCGCGCAAATCATCACATGCACACGAAGACCTTTGTGGTCACATTCCCCGGAAAGCACGCCGGCGCACCTCTGGGTGGATCGCGTGAGCGCTCAGCCTATGAACAATATCAGGCCCATATCGATGCCGCGAACGCGAACCCCTACGCCCCGTTCGCTTCTCGTATCGACTGGGAGGTGGCTAGGTGGGCCAAGATGCGGGGCCCTGGCTCTACTGCAGTCTCAGAGTTGTTGCAGATCGAGGAGGTACGTCACGGTTCTCATTCCGAGTCGCTACTCCTATGAATATTTACTCAAGCGGCCTACTGCTTGCAGCTAGTGTCCCTTCTCGGGCTGTCATACAAGAGCTCCCGAGAGCTCAACACCATTGTCGACGAGAAGCTGAGCTCTGGGCGGCCAAGATTTATGCGGCGGGAGCTCGTTCTCGGTGGAGAGGTTTTCGAAGTCTTCTACAGGGATATCCTGCAGTGTGTCCGCGCTCTGTACGGAGATCCCGAGTTCGCCAGCATTCTTGTCTTTGCTCCGGAGAAGCACTACGCCGATGCTGATCATCACACCCGCGTCTACTTCGATCTGCACACCGGGAAGTGGTGGTGGGAAACACAGGTGAGCCTTGCGAGTTGCTGCATATGGTGGTCAGCTAACATCTGCGTCCAGAAGGAGCTTGAGAAGCGCATCCCAGGCGCGACCGTGATTCCGATAATCATATCTTCAGACAAGACCCAGCTCACGGTTTTCGATTCCAAGACTGCGTACCCAGTCTACATGACGATCGGCAACCTTCCCAAGGACGTCCGCCGGAAGCCGTCGCGTCGCGGCCAGATTCTGCTCGCATACCTCCCTTCCTCCCGCCTCGAACACATCACCAACAAGGCGGCACGCCGACGTTCACTCGCCAACCTCTTCCACACCTGCATGGCCCACGTTCTCGCTCCGCTCAAGACCGCGGGGATTGATGGCATGGACGTCGTCAGCGGGGATGGTGTCACACGGCGCGGACACCCGATATTTGCGATGTATATCGGTGACTATCCCGAGCAGCTTCTCGTCACTTGCTGCAAGAATGGTACTTGCCCGAAGTGCACAGTTCCCCGGGACGAGATCGGTGCCAGTGCTCACTCAAACCATCCGCCGCGCGACCTCGAAGAGATCTTCGAAGCCCTCGACCAGCTCGATAACGGGGCAGCCGCATTTTCGCGGGCTTGCAGAGACGCCGGCATCAAGCCAGTCGTCAATCCGTTTTGGAAGGATCCCCCTTTCGTTGACGTCTTTCGTTCCATCACGCCAGACATCCTCCACCAACTGTATCAGGGTGTCATCAAACATCTCATCTCCTGGCTCAAGACCGTGTACAGCCCAGGTGAGCTGGATGCGCGCTGTCGGCGACTCCCTCCAAACCATCAGATCCGCCTCTTCATGAAGGGGGTTACGACACTACAGAAGGTCACTGGGAAGGAGCATGCCGACATGTGCCGCGTTCTACTTGGACTTATCGCTGGGCTTCCTCTCGATGGTGGCTATTCTCCGCTTCGCCTCGTTCGCGCTGTGCGCGCGCTCTTGGATTTTCTCTACCTTGCGCAGTACCCCGCTCACACGTCGCACACGCTCACCTTACTCGCCGATGCACTACGCCGATTCCATGCCAACAAGGACGTCTTCGTCGCACTCGGGGTACGGCAACATTTCAAGATTCCAAAGCTGCATTCGCTCAACCATTACGTCGACTCTATCAAGATTTCCGGTACGACTGACAACTACGACACTCAGTACACGGAGCGCTTGCATATCGACTTCGCGAAGGACGCGTACCGCGCCACGAACCACAAAGACGAGTTTCCTCAAATGACGACCTGGCTCGAGCGGCGTGAGAAGATACTGCGCCACGAGGCCTATGTCCACTGGCGGCTTCAGCGTCAGGCCACAGCTCGTCCTGAAGATGTTCACACACGCGCTCATCAACAGAGTGGGAGCGCAGTACACGCTCTGCCGTCGGAAGGCCTGCCCTCAGGCTTGCTGTTGGTATGTCATCTCCCTCTTCAGACGTCATGTTGCATGATGTATCTAACATCATCTACTTCAGTCATCATCCTCTCACGCCGTTGGTTCCTCCATCCAGTGGACAGCCATCAAGATCGCGAAGTGGCCAAGTGTGAAGGCGCTTTCGTTCGATAACGCCGCCGAACGATACGGCGCAACCTATCTCCGCGATGCGCTCGCGAGATTCGTTGTGCAGTACTGCGACCCCTCGCTCTCTGCTGCGGAAGTCGAGCAGGCCGCTCTCACACTCGCTCTTCCCTTGCGCAAAGTCCAAGTCTTTCACAAGCTCAAATTTTCCCTTGTCGACGCGCAAGAACTCGGGATCATGGACACCTTAGAAGACGCCGCGCATGCGCGCCCGGAACGAACAGATCGACAGGGTCGAGCAGTCCCCGGTCGCTTCGATACGGTCCTTGTCAACGACGGCACGGGAGGTCGATCGGGTGTGCAAGGTGAGTAATACTGAGCGCGCCGCCGCTGTTTGTACATGATAGTCTGACAGAATATATACACAGGATACCACGTCGCCCAGCTGCGGCTTGTCTTCAAGCTCCCAGCAGCTGTGTCTGAGGTGCTCTTTCCCGACGTCCTCGCGCCGGGACACTTGGCGTATATCGAACGCTTTACACCATTCGCCGCTGCGCCGGACCCCGCACACGGGCTGTACAAGGTCATGCGACACCGCGGTGCGGGTGGTGAGCGCCTCGCCAGCGTAGTCGAGGTATGTCGCATTCGCAGGAGCTGTCATCTGCTCCCAGTATCCGGTGCTGTGGTGCCGCGGGGGTGGAGTAGCAGTACCGTGCTTGACCAGTGCGATCACTTTTGGGTCAACTCATTCAGTGATCTTCATATGTATATGACGCTATTTTAGATGTGCAATAGCTCGATTATCTCACAGTGTATGGAGCAGGAACCGTGCGAGACCTTTCGAGTGCTTCAGATGTCTAAAATAGCTGTACATTATCAATGAGAGTCGACATCTGCGCTAATAATACGGGGTCCCCAGCTCTTCTGAACTTATTTGCGCTGATTAACCCTTATCTGCCAGGGGGGTTTTTCCAGATGTCACTCATGCGGGTTTGTTATACAGAGGCTCGCGTCAAGCCTGTCCTTAGTTCCCGGCGCTGTCCGCCCGCAACATTTCCGGTCTGCCAAACAGACGCACACTTGAAGTGGCGACTTGCGGAAGTTGACGTTGCCCCCCGAGTCTGCTCCGACATGTAACTGCTACCATAGTGGCTCCCCGATATGATAACTCATTTTATGATCACGCGCTGTCGGCCGCCCGAGCATGATTGAGTTGAGTGAGGCCGCAATTCACAATGGGTCGAGGTCTCCAATTGACACGATGGAACGCTCGCAGGGTGGCGGCTGTCGATATTGACGCGACCTGGGACGTCAGCTCAGCACGAGCTGAGAGCCACACAGGTCGTGCCAATACAATGGAATCATTGAAGCGTCATTAATTCTTCGTCCTGCACATTCCCAGACACTTGTGGCAATGTGTTATCGAGGCGCTCGTTGAGCTCGAGACGAGCTGAAGGCCGCAATCTTATGACGACCTTCCATCCGGACGGCGGTGTAGTACTCAGTAATGGCAGACGTATGGCCCGCGCGTGGTAAAAATGCACGTGAAAGTCACGGGGTGCGGACGGGGGGGTAGTCGAACGCTCGCAAAGACCCCCTACCGGCGCCGTCTACTGGTAGCGGGAATATCTCTCCCTCATAGTATACGTGCACGCAATGTGAAAAAGGCTAGCGTCACGGCGGAGAAGGCAGTGCAACCCATCTCATATACTAAGTGCGTCCTCAGGCTTGCCTGCAGGCGGCAAATCCCACGACGAAACATACCCAGAGCATATGCTACGTCATGTCTGCTGCCGTCTTGGTTCTAAGCTCATCATGGCAGCATGAATTCCCTACGCGTTCTGTGCTCGCGGAATCCGCACTACACGCTGCAGACTCGGAGAGATGCACGTTGCTCCTGACTCTATATCGGCTTCTGCGCCGCCGTCCCTTCACCAGAGTTAAGACGCACCTAAAATTTGTGCCTCACACGAGCGAGCACGGGCACCGTTTTGACGATGAGGGTGAGAGAGGCGTTGTCGAGCCAGAACACATGCCTGCACTCGCAGTAATGAAATGGAAGCAGGAATGTATTGAACGCATTGGTAGAAGACGATATTCGCAAGCCATTTGATATTTGATAAGCCAGCGCCCCTATCCCCAAGGCCGAGTCGTAGATAGTGAGACCTGACTTGCGGGCGACGTGTGATCAAGCTGAGCGCTGTCCCCGGAGGATGTCGAGCAAGGAATTCACGTTCACCGGCTATATGGTGAGGTGACAATGTCAAAAGCGCATAAACTGCAGACGAGTTTGTGTCTCACCCTCTTGACTAGCTCGGCTAGCAGGACTAAGCCCAACGAGATCCTAGTATGACGAAGGCGTGAGAAGAGGCGGCGATGCACGAATTGAATGGCGCAGCACACTTACGGTGGTTCCTAATGCACTTCCTCCCGAATGCCCTTCGCCGAGCCCTCAAGCAAAGTCGCCCAGTCGTTGATACGGATGGCGAGGATCATCCGCTGTATCTCCCTCCACGAAGTCGCGTGGTCGCCGAGTGGTCCAAGCTGAACGAGATGGGGAAATGCCCATCGGAGGGCGTATGCGACATCCAGGGTTGTGTTTTGCAGCACAAGAACGTCCGACGAGAGGTGGTAGAGTAGGCTGTGAGGGACTTTAGGAAGACAAAACTCGCCAACGGTTGGAGCAGCCAAGAGAGCGGGCAGATGAAGGTAAGAGAGGTGAGGGCATTGATAGGCAAACACTGGAATGATACACTGGAGGCTGGGAAACTCGTGATATAGGTCGAGTGAGAAGCTCAGAGTCAAGACTTCCAACGCCGGCCATGAACGGGCCAGAACCTCCAGATCCTGCGCGGAACAGCGGAAGGAATAGCCAGCGAGTGAGACTGTGACGCTACGGAGCTGCTGGCAGCGCGTCAACGGGAGGATGAACTGGCTGAATTCGCTATCGTTTGCGGAGAGGGTCCCGATGTCTATCGCGAAAACCTCCACGGTCGTCAGAGATGCTGTAGCGCGCGATGCCAGTAATGTCACAGCGGATAGGAATAGAGCGCTGGCGTAGTCGATGGACTTGATGGTCAGGTACTCGAGGTTCTCGAAGGAGACCGTTCCCAAGAAGGAATGGAAGTCCGTTTCAAGAGTCCACATCAGCTCCAGTCGACGCAGCGCAGAGAAGACGGGCCTGGGGACCCCGGCCATCGGTACGAGCACAGCACCGGGCGCGACGACGGGTGCAGCGACGGGCGCGACGACGGGTGGGGCTACGGGCGCGACGACGGGCGGAAGAGCGGGAGCAACAGCGGGCAGAGGCGCGGGAACAAGTGGAGGTGAAAGGGCAGGCACGGCAATGAAGGGGGCGGGCGGGGGAGCCGGCATCATCGCGTCGTCATCAGGAGGTACCTCTGAAGAATGACTTCAGCGGTCATCACACTATAAGGGTGGTGCAACTGTACGCTTACCTCCTATGCACGTTTGCAGATCCACAAAGGCGACACTTCTGAAGCCACAGAGAATGTCGGCTGGGATTGGGATGAAGATGGGGGCCTTGAGGGTGAAGTGCTGCAGAATCGGATTCGAACTCGACACAGCAGCGCAGAGTCGAATGACTGCGTTCCGATAGAGCCCTTTGTTCTCGGCCGAGAGCGCTGCAAGTACAGCATGACGCTGGTCTTCGACGCGCACAATCACGCAGTGCAATTTGGGAGAGCCGAGAAACTGGGTGATCGACCCGCCGCGGAAGAGGAGGAAAGTCTCGGGTTCAATCCAGGCAAGTTGGCGCATGGAAGTCAGAAGGTCGGAGACGTTCGGTGAGACGAGGGACTGGACGTAGTCCATGACCGTTTCGTAGTATTCTTGAGCGTGAACTTTCAGTTTCTTGACGCAGGCGGCGTAGTATCTGAAGTGCTTGAAGACGGTCGAGGCGAGATAGTTCTCCGGCGTAATCAGACTAGTAACATATCTGTAGAAGAGTGAGAATTTCCCTGGGTCAGACGCATCGGGCTACGCACCCATATACATATTCGTCGATGTCCGCTGCAGCCGTCCACGGAAGAGACCTTGGATCCTGCATGTCGGCGTGGAGAACTCTCAGCAGATGCTTGACGTCGGGAAGCACCGACCAGGCTGCCTCCATCGCAGGGTAGAAGAAATCGGTCGAGGCGCGGGCCAGATTACACAGGTCGATCCGAGCTGCCCTGGAGTCCGAAGTCTCTCCCGAGCTCTGGGGGGAGAGGGTAGGCTTGGGAAGCGCGTCGATGATGAGCAGAACGATGTCCGAGTTCAGCAAAGTCTTCCCAGTATGGGTGAGGATGGTTCCCGGCTGCGGACTTCGGTAGTACGTGAGGGGGTACAAATCGCTTCGTCGCTCTTGCAGCGGGGACTTTGCCTGAGATATGAGAAAGAGGTTGAAATGTTGTGAGCATATCTCAGACGACCGTATGACTTGCCACAGTGCAACCCATGGGTGGTTTGCTGTACGGATGGTTGAGTTTCTGTGTGGTTGATGGTTTGGATGGTGCGGGAGGGGAGTTGAGCGTTGTATCGCGGTTCGTGGTGCTGGCGGATCAGAGGAGAAGAAGAGGTTGCTCGAGGGAAAGGAGAGTCCAACAAGATTACTACGAACTACGTAAGTGATTGAACGTGCCGTGGGGGGCAGGAGGGGCGGGACTACAAGCGACGCAGTGCGCGCCAAACTTCAAGTTGAAGCTTTGAAGTCCGCCCTCACCGACTCGGAATCCAACCAAGTTCCCGCTTCTTCCGACCACCGAACCGCCACGTGAGATTCCCGCCGCCAGTGTTCACCCCTCCCGCAGCTTCCCTCCCTCCCTCGGTTCTTCCTGCCTATGGACCCCTACGAAACGCGCAGCAAAAACGCCACCACCGACCCTGGAGAAGTCGACCTACCAGCGCTGCGACGAACCTCGAAAGAGGTAGCCGAAGACAAGCGCAAGGAGGAGAAGAAAGCCGCTGCTAAACAAAAGCGAGAAACTTCCATCAAGACGGCTGCACAGATAGAGGATCAAATGGCCTTACAGGACGAACAGGAACGTGCCGCTCGCGTTACACGCAGCAAGCGGCCGGCGAAGTCGGAGGCAAAGCCTGAGAATGGGCCTGTCAAGAAGGCTGCCAAACGTGAGAAAGCCGGAGTTGATCAGACTGACTCTACCGCTTCGAAGGCTCTCAACGGCAAAGGCACCAAAGCTGCGAAGCGGAAGAGGAACACCTCTACTCCCGAGGACGCATCAGAATGTATCCCAGCACTCGACGGCGAGCTCACCGAGTTGGAGGCGACCCCAGTCGCGAAGAAGGTGAAGAAGGTCAGGGACCCTATGGCCCTTCGAGCCGCCATTCAGAATGCGAGAACTGAGCAAGCCGATCGTAAGTTGACGCCCAACGCGTCGGACTCGCCCGACAGGCGTGACCGTGTTGCGTCCCGCACTCACGGGCCGGATGGTGCGAGCAAGCCCAGCGAACTACAGGCTGATGTGTACTATCATTCACGGGGTTCTGCTATGTAACTAGGTATCTAGCAGAACTACTGTCCTTCTTCCCCCACAAACCCGGTAATGTCCAACTTTCAGTATGGTTTACATGGTGATATTCCCTTTGTAGTTTTCGAGTTTCATAGCGATTGTCGAGGATTTAGGGTTTCGACAGAGCAATGTCTGTTCATACGCCCCTCAAGGAGCGGGCGCCTACTCATGAGCCATAGATCCCCGAGTGCACATGTCTACTAGTGACCATGCAAGAATATGACATGTAGAACTTTTGAGTGTGCTTTTCACAAGATATGCAGCCCGATTCTGTGCGGGGTGAGGGAGGGAAGAGGAAAAGCAATTCTGCTGGTTGTAGCAGAACCACCCTGAATGTATGCAGATCTCGCGCCGGAAACTCGGCATAGGTGTCCATCCCTCAATTCCCAAGATTAAAATCCGAACCCCCTAGTTAGTCAGCTCGCGCACTCGGCGCCGCAAGACATCGCGTCGCCGACGGCCTCGACGCGCGGGTACGCTCAGTTTAGTAGCTCGACGCGGCGCGCGCGCCTCTCACGTGACCGCGTCCGCCTCTCACCCGCTCGATCTACTGCACATCCGCGCTCGCGCCCCGACACAGACGCGCCGCCTCCTCTTCTACGGGCTCTTTCTGTACCGACGTATTCATGTATAGATACCTGCCCTTGCACGCCTCGCAATACACATTCGTTTTGCCTCTCAATTCCGCGGCGAGTTCGACCTCACGCACTTACGCTCTCGTCTCGCCCCTCCCTTTCGTCTCGACTCGCGCCCGTGTGCGCTCGTCAACGTCTCGCGTTTCGCCTCCGTTCCTCTTCGCTCTCGCGTTCGAGCACTCAGCTATTCGCTGTGTGGTTGAGTCGTTCTGGTATTATTTAGGCGACTACATTGCTATATTCTACACCACTTCTCTGTGAGATACACGGGCGTCCGGGCGAGGACTCGGTCGATCAGTCGTCGAATTCGAGACCAGACGCGTTGTGTACACACGAGAGCTGTCCTCAGACGGAAGAATGAGTAGGGAAAGACTTCGTATCCGAGATGCTGAGGCCCTCCGAGCGCGAGGGCCGTCCTATATACATGAGTGTCGGAAATTGGACGCCGAGACCTCGGAAAAATGAGTCAAGTGAAGCAAGAGGTCCGGCCAATAGAAAGATGGATACAGGTAAGCAAGAGGAAGAAGGAAATGAGTCGGAGAGAGGGGTTGGGCGAGCGAGAGCGAGTCGTCCAACGCAGTGCGCGCGATAGGATTTGCGCGCCCTGCCTTTTTGGGCGAAAAGCCACGCGACGCGCGCCGTGGCTCATCTGCTAATCGCGCGCCGGACTCCTTACATTCGCCCTCCAGGACTCGTGCCAAGGAGTCCTACTCACCGACGCGTACGCCGCCGCGATTTCAATGCCATCGCTTTTCACTGGGGTCCCATGGGTTCATCGGACCACCCAGGCGCGCCGTTCGGAACGTCATCGTCAGGTTCGCCTCGGCATCGCGTGAGTCGTCATACGGCTCGTTCGCCTCGTCCTGATCGTCCTCGAGATCCGTCAGAGGACCAACGGTCGAACCGTTCATGGGATCATCGTCGTCGGTGCCTACAGGGGGACCCGCCTCTGGCGGGGCTTGCGCCGGCTGCGCGGTTGCCGCGCCACGACCTCTGCGTCGGCCTCGTCCAGCGCGACGTCCTCGGCGGCGAGCGCCTCGCGCCTGTGCGCCCACTCCCTCATGGAGGGCGGCGCCGATCCGATCAGCCAGAGACGTCGATGGCGCTGCTTGTCTACGCAGGCCTCGATACACAGACCCCCGTCCACGGCCATAAGAACGCACTTGACGGCCGTCCCGGTAAGTTTGGTACAACTCAGGTGCCGATGGACGCTGAGCCACATATTTAGGCGTTAGCTTGCGTGCGCGTCCTCTAGGGACACTGAGGTTCTTAGTCGAGAGATATACGAAATCACCGACCGCAAACGGGGCTGGACGGCGATGCTTATTGGCCTGAACGACCTGGTCGACGCGCGCTGAAATGATCGCGTCATGCGCGGCCATGATCGCTTCCTTCATGCGCTGGGCGAAGCGCTGCACTCCCGGATATTCCGTGGAAGTGTCCCAGATGAGTGCGCGAGGCATCTGCCCGTAGTTCAGAAAGAACGGCGAGAATCCCGTCGTATCTGACCGCGCTGTGTTCATAGCCAACTCGACCGCCGGTAGCCGCATAACCCAATCTTTCTGGTCGGGACTTACACACTGACGCAGCATTTGTGTCATAGTGCGGTTCGCGCGCTCAGTTGCGCCGTCTGTCTGCGGATGGTACGACGAGGAAAGTCGCAGTTCAGTCCCCATGAGCGCATGTAAGCGTCTCCAGGAGATGCTTGTGAACAGTGTATCTCGATCGCTAATGATGCGTTCTGGCAATCCATGAAGCTTATAGATATTGTCAAACACAACTTCTGCCATCTCGGCCGCACCATACGTCTGTAAGGTCGGTATCAGGTGCACCATGGACGTGAGCTGATCGATTACCACGCAGATCATGTCGAATGCGCCGTTTCGGTTTTTGGACAGCGGTAGCGGGCCCACAAAATCAATACCAATGTATTGCCATGGCCGGCGAGGAACCGGCATGGGCCGCAGCTGCCCCATAGGCCGTGTCGTGCTCGACCGTATCAGGAAAATCCCCCGGTGCGAATGAGGGATAATTAGCCATAATGAGAGATAATGAGGAGATTAGTACATTACATCTAATTCGTGAGGTCCCCGCTAATTACGTCGCCTGAGGAGGACCGAGTTAGACCACCATTAGCACAGTTATATAGCATGCTCACCAGGTCAATAGCGTGCTTCTTGTTGCTTAAGAACTTCACGCTGGTGTTGGAGAGCAGGAGATATATTTCATCGCTACAATAGACGTACATGAACTACTACTACATGAGATATCAAACAGCCGGGTGGTACATCTGAACAGCGTCGCCGAACGACACTGGAGTCTGTAGGAAAGCCGAGAACCTCAAGATCAGAAGCCCACGAGAGGTCCTATCGAGGCGGAGAACAGGTAGTTTCATCGGAAGCCCACAGACAAGACTACAACGCACCAGATAGGCGAGACGGACGGATAGGGCTCCCGGTCGACCAGAAGCGAAGCTCGAGGCCAGCAAAGGTGGAACTCACCTCAGACGCAGATCACGTCCAGATATACTCGAGCAGGACTATCAGGCCAGGATAGCGCGAGCAATGAAGCAGAAGACCTAGAGCAGCCTGAGCACTGAGAGCAACCAGAGATGCACGAGCTCCAGGACAACTACAATCGAGCTAGACACCAGACCTTGCCCCAGTGGGTACAGCAGAGCGTACAGTCAGCAGCAAGATTGTGTTAAGTACGATATATAACCAAGACGAAGAGACAAAGACACACCGAGTGCTCAATGAGGGAGGCGGAGAGAAGAGGCATCGTTCGACGCCAGCTCACCCGTCGGCGGTCGCCAGAGTAAGCGCCCAGATTTAGGGCAGGTATACAGAGACTTGGGCGTTCGAAATGTCTGCGCCTGGTCTGCGCTACTCGTCAATGTCTCGACTCTTCAGCGCGGGGCCGTTACAATGCATGCGTAGAGCTCTGGGGACTTGACGAGGACAACTTGGGCTCACTGGTAATATATTCATGTGCTCGCCGCCTCAAGAGCGCAGCAACTGGCAAGAACTCCGAGTCGTACTACTAGTAGGATCACTTACCCCAGCGCGGACAGATCGAACCGGCAGCATTGCCTTCGTCTTGACAACGCAAACAACAGTCTCTGCTCAGAGAATGTAGACACAAATTATACCCGTGTGTTTTGCTTTGCCTCTTTGGCTGATCATTGCACGAGCTAACCGTTCTTGAGTAGTGTTCACTTCCCCCCTACCTCGACACAGAAAATGGGTCTGTAACATCACCGCATGCAAAGAATTGACCTCATTAGGATGAGGAGACCGGCCTACCTCGCGCACTCCAACCGTTGACCGCGAATATATGCATTAGATCGGTGATTAGTGCGTTATTGGTGCGTTATGCACTGTTAGTTTGGTGTTATACTAATTTAGTCCTAATTCGCGTGGGGGGTTTTTCCTAAGTTGGTCGTTGCGCAAACCCCACACGTGAGGCAGTACGCCTTTGTGTCTGCGACCATTTCAGGCCACCAAACCTCGCCACGCAAGTATTCCAGGGTTTTCTTCGCGCCTAGATGTGCTAACAGCGAGTGCGCGTGCCGCAGGATGATCTCACGTATCCGTCGGCTGCCTATCAGTATATCTGGGATGCATAGCAATTGTGCGCCCGCATGGTTCTTATACAGGAGGCCATCCGTGTAAGCGAACTCTGGGAACTCTGAGGGGCGCTGCACGAGCTTGCGAAAGTAAGTGTCTTCGACGTATCGCCCTCGTAGGCAGCCTGGCATGCTCATTCCCAGTTCTCCTGCTGTAGACACCAGTGCACCCACGCGGTCGTCATGAGGCTCACGTGGAGGCCCCGCAGGGATCTGCTGCTCGTGATCGTCGAGGTGAGGTATCGCTCCAGCCTCATCCGCCATGTTCGACGGTATAAACATGTCTGTAGGTTCGCCTGGCGCGTCCCGGTCCGCGTGACGCATAGGTGTCCCCGGCCCGCGAGGTGACCGTTTGCCATTGTCGGCGCGTGGGCGCGCATGCGTTCCCAGATGCATCGCACGGTACGCACCAGGTTCGACCTCCCGTCCTGCCAATCGAGCTGACCGTCGTGGCGTAAAGTCAATGACAGCGGCCGCACCGGTATATAACGGGCGCAGGATCTCATCCCTTCCCAGCAGAGGCGGTGGGTCATCCGCGCCGTCATCGCCAACATATTCCGACGCTTCGCGCTCAATTCCTAAAGGCTCATCGCTGTACAAACGCGAGAGCGCATCCGCAAGAATATTTGTCTCGCCGGGTATGTACTGAATCGTGAAGCGAAACTCATTCAGGACGTCAATCCACCGATGCTGACGACGAGACAGATGTTTCTGCTTCATGAGGTGCTCGAGTGCACGATGGTCAGTGCAAATGCGGAATGTCGCGCCGTACAGCAAAGGTCGGAAGTGCTTCAGCGATTCGACAATGGCAAGGAGCTCCTGTTCGTGGACAGGATAATTCTGTTGTGCTGAATTGAACTTGCCAGACCAGAACGTCACAACCTTCGCTGTGCGCAGGTCATTGCCTTGGCAGATATACCCGCTTGCACCCGTCAGCGAGGCGTCCGTAACCAGGTTAATCGACGGCGCGCCTTCCGAGAAGTCGAGCGCAACCCGACGGTTATTACGCCACCGGTGTACCGTCTCTTTCACCTGCTCGAACGCACGCTGATGTGTTGGCGTCCAGTTCCACGGCCTCGTCGATCCGGAAAGCGGGGCGAGTACTCCCATTGGGATACGGATCCCCTCACAGTCAGGTGCGAGAAAGCTTACGGCGCCCAGAAAGCTACTGAGCAAGCTCTTATTCGTAGGCACCTTCCAGTTCCGTACGCTCTCGACCTTGTGCGGGTCCATCGCGATGCCGCGCTCATCAATGACGTGCCCCAGAATCTTCAAGCGCGATGCAAAGAATGTCATCTTCTCTGCGCTGAGAAAGAATTTCTCACGACGTAGGATGTCAAACACCAGACGTACGTGCCTCATATGATCCTCAATTGTGTCGGAATATATGACAATATCGTCGAGGTAGACGTCCATGAACACGCCAATGTACGGGGCAAAAATGTGATTCATTACGGACTGGTACGTCGTCGGACCGTTGATGTCTCCTTGTTGTAGTACATGGCTAACCATTGTCCCATCAGGTGTCGTGAACAATGTGCGAGGAACGTGCTCGGGGATAACTCGTATCTGCTCGTATGCGTCCTTGCCATCTATGAGACTGCGATACTTATGCTTGACTACATTTCGCGGAATTCCGTCAATATCAGGGAGCGGTGCCGCCAGCTTATGTGTATTCGCGTTTTGGTGACGCTTATCCACCACGGTTCGTAGGCGAAGCACTCCGTCATCCCGCGCGGGCTTGGGGATGAAGAGCATCGGGCTCGCGTTCACCCCCGACGCCAATTCCCATCGATGCGACCCAAGGTAATCAGCCTTCTTCTTGTGCCACAAGGGTTTCATCGCCTCCGGGATCCGGGAAGGACGGTAAGGATATACGGCGTTCTCGTCTATTAGGGGGATAGTGTGATTGATGTCACGCAAAGGTGGGAGCTCGGCGCGCGAACCATCTTGACATAGGTCGGCCGCTTCGCGACGCAGCTGCTCGCGCAGCTTCTCAAGCTCGTCCTCAAGCACATCCGCTGCCGCGGATGCAATGACCGCGACCTCCTCGCGATCCCCCTGGATCTCCTGCGGTACGTCACTCCCTATGGACACCCGCGTCGGATTTAATCCAATCGCGACTTTGTGTTGGAACAGGAACGGCGTCCCTAGGATCATATCATAGTTATCCAGGTTGACCACGTCGAAACGTCGCGGGCATGCGATCGTCTGGTACTCGAAGCCGACCGTGACTGAGCAATTGATCTTCGATCGTGAGCCATGCACTGCTAACTGGACAGGCAGTGGCTTAGCTAATACTTCTGTCCTCAACTTCAGCTGGTCGACCAGTGTCGTGGACACAAAGTCTGCAATTGAGCCTGTGTCGAGCAAGGCACGAACGTCATGCCCATTCACCTTGACAGCCACCACAATCGGGCGTGGCAAGGTGCGCTGAAAATCCTTAGTGCGCATAGCATTCCGCTCGATGGCTGACACCGCATCACCGGATTCCATGGCCAGTTGAGCGGCGCCCTTGCGCGGGCGCGGTCGCGTCCGTACGGGTCTCGCGGCGCACATCATCAAGGACTGCCGGCGGCGACGTCTCTGTTCACCAATCGCGCGATGGATCCCAATATCCGTCGATGAAATGTCCTCGAACAGGTATGCCATCACGTCCGCCGGGTTGAAAGACGGTTCGCGCACTCGGAGGTGGGTCACTAGCACTGTCTCGTTAGTGACCGGGGTGCTTATTCGGTAGCCGTCCGGGGTCGCGTCGACACTAACTAGTTCACGCAGGCGCGAAACCGTGGGATAGCTACGCTCAAGCCAGGCGCGTACATGCGCGCGTAGCCAGTACAGTGCGACGGGCGCGTTCAGCGGAGCATCACACGGCGGGAAGCCCGTGCCCCCATTCAGGCCGCGGGGGCGCCCGTTATCCAGTCGTCCCATTCGGCTTGAAGAACCTCTGGTACGCCCCAGTTCTCATCATCCATTTGGGCCCGGGTAACAATAAACTCATCCGGTAGCCCGCACGGTGCGAGCCAGTCAGTGATCTCGAAAGCATCATCTCCATACGGGAGGATGGTGAACCTTTCCTCGGGCTCCTTGCCCGCTCGCCGCACTTTTTCTGGGTTGAAATAACTGACCAACAATGATAATAGATACTCTACGCAATCATCTTCGTGCGCGCGGGTCCAAATGCCACCTCCCGGTTGTGAGTTGTCGCCGTGCTCAAGCGCACAATCAACGCGCATGCTCGATACTTGAACGGTCGGCCCTGATATGTCGCGCGCTCGCTGCGCGAGCGATTCGAGATGGGCAAAGCTCACAGAGCTCGCCGCTAGTCCTGCGGTAGGTGCTTTCGCTTGTCGGCGTTTTGGACAGTTGCTACTCTGATGTCCGACGTCCTTGCAGCTGAAACAGCGTCCTTCTGCTCGCAGACGATCCATTTCTTCAGGGTCCATCTTTGGACGCTCATTCTGGTGAGCTGTGCGCCCTCCGCGTCGTCCGCGTTGTCTACTAATGCCATCAGCTTGCTTTCGTTGTCGGGAACTATCCGCGCTCTTCCAGGCTTTAATATCCGCACTGCCTGACGCCATAGAGGGCACGCGCTTGCCATCCGCGACGCCGCGCTCTTTTGGGGCATACGGTTCTTGTCCGGATGCGCGTTTCGCGAAGCGACCCCACTGACGTCCTGGTACAGCGCCCTCGAACGCGCGTTCCTCGCGCCGTGCCTCTTCGTAAGCCTCCTCCCGTCTGACAGCATGTTTCACGAGCTTATCCAGCTTCGTCTTCTCAGGATTATACCCGCGTTCGATTAGATAGACACGGATGTACTGATGAATCCCTTTCCAGAAGATCTGGACGAGCTGGAAGTCAGTGACATCCGGGAAGCGGACTGCGAGCTGCTGTAAGTCGCGTACAAAGTCCCGCACCCGACTGCGGCCTTGTGTCGCGTGCTCGAGCCGTGCGCGCAGGCGCGCCTTGTAGTCGGTCGGGAAGCAGTAATCGAAAAGTGCCTCATATAGCGACTTCATCGTCCACTCGCGCTGCTTCGTCGCGACGTGGCGCATGAAGAACTGGCTCGGCTTACCCGACAGGAACTGCACGACAATCTTGAGCATCAGGCGATCTGAAAGGCCATTCAAGTGCGCCCAAGTATCGACCTCGTATGTCCACTGGTCGAATACGTCCAGATCGGCCGCGCCATTCCATACGAACGGTTCTTTTATCTTTACCCCCGCAAGCGCTTTCCTTAGCCGCTTGCGGTCTTGTTTCTGTCTTTTACGTTGCTTCTTACGTGAAGGAGTCTTGCCCGCGCGCGACTGCGCGTCGACGTGTGAGCCACTAATACTACTGCATAGGCTATCTTCCGTGGCGTCACTATTATACTATGCGACTCTGCGCTGTCGTCGCTGCTTGAGCTGCTCGAGCTGGAGCTCGAATCCGACGATGGATACCAATCTCGCGGTGGTACCCGCCCTCCGTCACCTCCGCCTCCGCCCGCGGTTGTTGATCTAAACCACCCGCCCTCCGGAACCTGTGACGAGTCTCGTCGAAAGCCGGACGGGGTCTTCTCCCGGACGGTACGAGTGTCCTTTGCACCGGGGTGCTCAGCCGTGGCTTCGGGCTCGGGTTTGCAGCTCGCGAAGCGTCGCAGGAACTCGCGCTGGTCGGGCTCGCGCGGGACAGACTTTTGTTTCTGTGTGGTTGTATAACGTCCGTCTGCACCGGCGGGCGGCTCGTTCGGCTGCTCTGATTCCATCTCTACTATCATAGCCATCGCGGTGACGTCGTTGTCGAGCTGTTCGCGTTTGGTACGCTCGGCTTCAGCTGTGAAGAGCGAGGCGGTGATAGCGGCTTGTAAAGCCTGGTCATCGGAGCTCTCATTGTCAGAGCTATCAATTTCGGACCAGAATTCATCCAGAAACGAGGAATCCTCTGAATTGATTGCGGGTAAGCTAGGTAATACATGGCTGTGAACTACGCTTCCCCAGGACTCCGGGATAGGTCCTAGCTGGTCCTCATTGTCGCAGAGGTCGAACCAGGTGGCGAAGTACCTAGCATGCGCCATGAGCGCCTTGGTCGGGTCGACCGTCGGGACGGTTATCAGCGTGTCCCCTGCATTGTGAGAGGTCGCGCTCTTGAAGCCGCACGCCTTCTCAACGACGGTCCACCCGTCCTCCTTGGCGGTAATCCCCTCTTCGGGCGTGCGCGTGTTGACCAATGTCGCGCGCGGCCCGAGCGCCAGTGGCTGCGCCTCATCGCGCCCTGTCGCAGTGAGATGGGGCGCTGCGTTGTTCTCGCGCGCCCCTAGATACCCGCCCTCCGCTCCCGGTGTTGCGGCGGTCGCGATATTGTCTTCGCGCCCTGGGCGTGCTGGAGGAGCCTGGCCTGCGCGCGCAGCGCGCGCGGCCCTGCGGGTAACCCGCGCCCCCGCCTCTGCTATACGCCCGTATTCCTCTAGACCCCACTTCGCGGCTAGCGTGAGGTCGTCGTTCCCGTAGAGGGGCGTCTTGGGGAACGGGCGATAAGGAGAGGCGGGGGTGTCGGGATGGATCAGGTCTGGAGCGGACAACTCACCTGTTGCCTCCAGCCCGTCTATGCGCGACCCGGTGTCAGCGCCTGCAACAGTGACGGCCGCCTCCTTCGAGGTCCGTGTGTTGTTGCGAACGTTCGTCTTCGTCGACATGTCGGATTGGTGTGAAAATTTTGAAACCTAACGACGTGCGGGTGATCAAGCCGACGCGTTAGTGCAAGAGATACGAATGAGAGAAAGTACTCAAAAAATGTGAGATACACGGGCGTCCGGGCGAGGACTCGGTCGATTAGTCGTCGAATTCGAGACCAGACGCGTTGTGTACACACGAGAGCTGTCCTCAGACGGAAGAATGAGTAGGGAAAGACTTCGTATCCGAGATGCTGAGGCCCTCCGAGCGCGAGGGCCGTCCTATATACATGAGTGTCGGAAAATGGACGCCGAGACCTCGGAAAGATGAGTCAAGTGAAGCAAGAGGTCCGGCCAATAGAAAGATGGATACAGGTAAGCAAGAGGAAGAAGGAAATGAGTCGGAGAGAGGGGTTGGGCGAGCGAGAGCGAGTCGTCCAACGCAGTGCGCGCGATAGGATTTGCGCGCCCTGCCTTTTTGGGCGAAAAGCCACGCGCGCCGTGGCTCATCTGCTAATCGCGGTTAGTAAGCGCCGGACTCCTTACATTCTCTAGCTGCTACCCGACGGACTTGCGCCCCTCTCACTTGTCTTCGACGACCCGCACCGTCAAGACTATCATTACCGCCACATCGAGCTGCGCATCCTCACGCCGTGAGTGATCCTGTATCGCAATGCATTACAGTTGCAATGATACATGTACACAAACTTACGAACACAATCCTCAGCAGTACAACCCATGCGGTACCACAAGCAAAACTGGTGCAGCGTATAATGTACATAGTGCAACAAGGATCATACGTGGTCTACGCTAGCGAACGAGCCGAACACTGTGAAGCTTCTGCAGTACCACAATTCCGTCGGCTTCCCATATCCGGCGGAGCATTGTCGATCATAGCGAGATGGCGATAGGCGTCCCTTCGGTGTCGACACTTGGCAATCGACGTGGAGGTGGGGGTGGCTGTAACGGCGGTCCCCGACGCAACGTACGTTTGCATGTGCAAATGAGCATCGGGGTGGGGCTGCGGGGCAGAAGGGTATCAGGCAGTCGGCGGTCGCGCTCGTGCTCAGCATCGCACGCGGAACGCCAACACACGCATCGGCGGATGAAGGACCGGCGAAGTTGAGTGGAGACAGCGAGGTCGAAGGACTCGCGGGCATATGCTTGCTCGCCCTCACTTCCCTTGTACCTGGCATCCCTCCCGGCTGCCCTGTGTCATCTGGCTTCAACGGTGCTGTTCCCCTTTCGCCCTCTTGCTCCCCAGTCAGCCCCATGACTAGTTTCCTGCTGGATTGACGCACCCGTGCCCAAGCCTTTGTGACCCGACCTCCGTCCTTCCCCTACCACACGCGCGCGCAGTGTCCTTGCTCGCCTGCAACACCGTTCTCTACCTGTCTCTTGCGCCCGCGCCTTCTTCATCTACTGCTACAGATACCCCTGCTCCCAGAGAGGGAGAGGGAGAGGGAGAACGCTCGTTCGCTCGCTTGCCCGCCGTGACCTGCCTCCGTCCTCATGCCCCATCTCCGCAGTTTCGCTGAGCTACGTTCGTCTTGTCCTCCCGTTTGGCCCGGTTTTGCACAAAGAAGGGTAGGCGAGATGCGGGTAAGTGAGGGGTGCAGGAAACGAGGCGCGGGAACGCTCCGCCGGGCGTATTTTACTCACCGTCTGCTCACCCGCCATGCCCGTCGTCGTTGGAACCTCGTCTGCGAGTCATAGGATAGGAGTGAGCGAGAAAGCGTAGACGGGCAGGAGCGCGGGCAAACGAGAGTATGAGGAGGGGAGCGACCGAGCGAAGTGGGTGCGGAAAGACAAGAATTAGGGCGGGCGAAGGCGGGGCAGACGGCGTCACGGCGAGACAGCGCCGACGGCAGGGTCCTTCCGACTTGGCGGACCTCGACGAACCAATGGAAGCGGCTCTAGTCGAACCACCTGGTCGTGTTCTGCTCCGATGAGGTACTTCAAGCGGGGGGGGGGGGGGTTCAACCTCCACACCGGACCCGCTTTCTCGGGTGCGGCGCTTCCTGTAGTGAAGCCGTGAGCGCACTCAGGTCTTTGGCACGCGCCTCGGCCTGTTCCTTGAAGTTCGCGAGCTGCGCGTCATGCGCCGCAATCTATGGTGGTTTTTTTTTTTTGATCTGATTATGTACAAGTAGTGCTGTACAGCCGTCTACTATGATATGAGGTGCGAAGCCGATTAACGAATCTATGGTGGTTGGGTCAGGGTCCGATAAAGAGCGAAATGCGTGGGCGAACCTTCACTCTCTGCCCGATCACCTCGTTGGCAGTGCGCAGAATGGCAACCTCAGACTGGAGCACCTTGACCGCAGCGTGGGCGGCCGTCTCCAAGGGCTTGAACTTTGTGTCGAGCTGATGTTTCTCTTCCGCGAGGTTTCCGATAGCAGTGTGTGATAGCTGCCGAGAGAGTGAAGGGCTTGGATCGATTAGTGCTAGTAACTAAAGTACAGCGGTCCCTACAACAGCCAGTTACGTAACTAATGAGATCGCGAATCCAACTTAGATAGTGCCAACTGTGTCATACACCTGTCCTCGTCAAGGGCTATACCCAGCTACTGGCCGTCCAATCCACAGGCCTAGCCTTTCTCTGGCACATTGGCAGACCGCGCACGGAAACCCGTTGTATGTAGGAGGTGAAAAATGCGAAGTCGCGCGAAAAACCTAGGGGGAAGCGTCGGCGCGGACACGCCGAGCACTTCAACACCCGCGTGCGGTCGAGAAAAGCACCTGTAGGGGTGGGCGGTCAGCGTGGGTATAACCCTCGGAGGTAGGTCACAGGGCGGCGGGGCCGGCGGCGCCTCACAAGGCCGTCGCTCGCAGCCCCACACGTGCAGTGTATTGCACATACCTTGTGCCAGTGTACGGCGCCTCTGGCAGCCATCCCGAAGGCATTCGCTGAGATCAGTGTGAGAGTTCACACCGTCGTAGCAGCAGCAGCAGGCGCGGGTACGCGCCGGTCATTGCTATTTTGGGGTAGGGGGTTGCAGAGCTCGAAGACGTCTGCAACGTAGGTCGCGAGGAGCGGCATAGTGGTCTTTCCGCGTAGAAGCATGTCGAGGAATGCTGGGCTGGACAGGCGGAAGTGCGCAGCGCGGAGGGTCGGATCAACATCGGTCACAAGGGCGAGGAAGCTGTCGCGCATGGCGCAGAGCGGCTCGGCCTCGCATTCCAGAAGGACATGGACCTCGTCTTCGATTGCCCAGGGCTCCGTGCACCAGCGGCACGTGCGTAGGTGTCGTTCGCGCCGCGCAGGTCCTCGGCGTTGCTGCTCCACCGCCAAGGGGTGTTCGGAGAACAGAAGGAGTGTGATCGCAGCGCGTTGACGATGGAGTGGGAGGTGCAGGTACGCGCGCAGTGCGCAGATCGCGTCGAAGGGCCGCGCATCCGTGGGCGCGTCGTACCGCAGCCGCGTTTGGAGGACAGGGAGGCGTTGGGAGGCGAGCAGGGAGTCGCGGAGGTGTTGTGCGACGAGATCCGGGATCGCGGCAATATGCGCAGTGACGCTCTCCACGGTGGGCCATTCGCGGAGAGGGATGTCAAGAGGGACAGGGAGCATAGACGCTGCGAGGTGTAAGTCGCTCCACCAGCTGGGTGACGAGTGCGGCGCGGATCCCAGCCTCCAGCTCTCGCACAGTGCAGCGAACGCCAGTGTTGGTCGGGCCGTCAGGAGGTATAAGAGGTAGCGGAGCGTGAGTTCCAGCCGCCGGTATCGGAGTGGCCAGATGCCCGTCTCTGCAAACAGGGGCGCGAGCTGGGAGTGCGAGCTGATATGTAGCGCACGCCTGAGGAAGGTGTGCTGCAGAGACTCGAGCCCGTCGAGGGAGGATGGTCGCACGTCGATAACCACCTCGCATCCACCAGTGAGATGGGGGTCGATATGAGAGCGGTATAGGCGGAGCGCCATAAGCGGGGGCAGTGGTCCGATATAGGATTCGAGTGAGAAGCAAACACCCGCCACTCGTCTCGCAGCCTGTTCCTTTGCCGTGTAGTGGGGTAGGAAGATGTCGTATGCGGAGGAGGATATGGTCATGCCGACATATGTCGCGGTGTCCACGTAGCGCAGCGGTTCCTTATAGAGGATAAGGGGAGGGAGCGGTTCGGGTAGTGGGCCGTGGACGTTTACAAGCGTCTTGGGGATGTTGACAAGGAGGCAGGACACCGCACAGTAGTCCTCTGTCTGGTCGAGCTTGTCTTGTGCGCCATCCGGCGAGAGGCTCATGAACGCCATGTCGTCCGCGATCTCGATGTGCGAGACACGCTGGCCGTCGCCCAGGATGACGTCGTCCTGATGGGGGCGGAGGTCAAAATCCGACAGGTATATGATCCAGAGGATCGGGGACGCCGGGTCGCCGATGAGGATACCCATAAGGGCTTTGAAGCACTCCGTTGTCTCCCCTCCAAAGCGGACGAGGTACTGCAAATGAGAGTACAGCATACGCAGCCAGTCGGCGAGCGGTCCAGCCACCCCCCATCGCGCGAGCTTCGTCCAGAGAGTAGCCTGGTCCACGGAGGGGAACGCGTTTGCTAGGTCGAGAAAGATGACGTACAGGGACTTCCCGAGAGCGCGAGCCTTCTCAATCGCTGCCCGCAGGATGAACGCATTATTGAAGGTGCGGTGTCCACGACGGAAGCCGCTCTGAGTATCCGGAATGCGTCCAGCTTCCTCAGCCCAGGCGCGAAGGCGGCGGTCGATGAGGAGGGTGAGCGTCTTTAGGAGACAGCTCTCCAGCCCGATCGTGCGGTAGCTTTCCGGCAGTGCACCGTCCTTGTTCGGTTTCTTCACCGCTGCTATGATAGCCGTGAGCCATGATTGCGGAGCGGAGCCCGCGTCCACGCAGGCCTGGAACAGCTCGCGCAGGCGGGTAGACGGGATAGCTAGCACCTCATCGTACCCGATACCGTCTGCACCCTTGGCGGATGAGCGGTTGTGGGAGCGGATGTGCGCTTTGACTTCATCCACTTCTTCTTCCGTGAAGGGCCTTGAAAAGTGGGACCCCGGCGTGGTATCCGTAGTGCGTGCTGGTAGGGACTGCGCCGTGAGACGGCTCAGCGCATGGGCAAGGGGGTCGAAGTGCGGCGAGAGCAGGGGCGGAGGATTCATTCGACGGGAGAAGACCTCAAACAGCTGCATGATCGTGACTTGAGGGGTTGTAGGCTTGTCTCCAGTGAGGTTGCGGAACGCTGGCCAGAACCCTCCGGGGGGCGAGTTGGCAAGATAACGCAGGTTTTCGTGACGGAGGCTGAGCACGGGCAGCGGCTGGTGTCCTGGGTCCTCCCACCGCGCATCCTGGAGCAAGTCGTCGCGGTCTGCGATGCCGTCCGCGCGCACAACCTTTTCCGCGCGCGCTGCTATTGGAGGGAGCGGCGTGGACACTTTGAGATCACCAGCAAGGTACTCCGGGGAGCCAGCAGGCGGCGCAGGGAGCCAGGTGAAGAGAGGCAGGAACGGAGCCGGAGCTGTCACCTTTGGCGCATCTTCCTCTGCAGCTGATCGTGCTGCCTCCATTGCTGCTGCTGCATGCGCATTTGCAGACTGCCTTGCGTAGACAAAGAATCGTACCGGAGCTGGGCGCGCTTTGATGAGCGAGACGAGGGGGCGGATGAGGTCTGCATGAGCGCACACCCAGTGTTTGCGTGCGAGTGTCGGCGCCCAGTGGCAAATGGTGCGTGCGAGGTGGTCCTCTGGCGCGGACAGTCTCAGCGTACGTACAGGGTCTGCTGAGCGGACGGCGTGGAGGGCGGCTAGCAAGCATGCACGTGGTGTTGTCTGTTCACCTGTGAGTCGTTGCCTCCAGTTCGTAGCGGCGTTGGGTCCCCAGAAGACACTGGCCCCTGCAGCTACGCCGGCGTCGCCCGTGTCCTTCTCAGCACCTAGGTAGGCAAGCAGAGGAGGGCCCGCAGTCCAAGGAGGTCCATAGAAGAGTCGCAGCTGAGCAGTATGCCCATCCACGAGCTGCAGCGTATCTTCAAGTAGGAGGTCAAGCGGCGTGGGGTTCGCGGGGATCCTAGGTGTTCCGGCAGCTCTCTTGTTCGACTGCTTTGTCGGTGGAGTCGGCTCATTCATGATGTTGTGATAGTGCATGATGAGTGCCAGCGCGGAGTGGTCAGACCAGTCGCTGTCATGAGGCAGAACCTGCAGCGACATAGCAGCCTCCGAGCAGCCGGGAGTGGTGCATGTCGTGAGCGCATGAGTTGCCAACACAAGGTCGATGACCGACGAACCGGCGGGTTGTATGGACGTGAACGCCAGTCGACTCGCGGTGTCATGGACAGACGATCCGTTGAGCAACTGTAACCCCAGTTCTTCGCAGCTGCGGAGGAGGTGCCGGCCTCGGGAGGAGACAGTCTGGTCCAGGGAGACACGCTGCATGCCCGGCGTGGCAAAGGTTCCCACGCGCGCGTTCAGATCGCCAATAACTAGTAGCCGCGGATGTTCCGGCAGGGTGTAGGGGAGGAGCACCTCGTGGAGGCGCTGTTCAATCGTCATGGCAGCCCCAGCGAGGCACGGCGATGAGGGTGGGGGAAGGTAGGCGTTCACGATGACAAGGTCAGCCACGCGTAGAATGATGTAGTCAGTCTGACCGGAGGGGGTTATGTCTTTCACCGGCAGCCCAAGCCTGACCAGGGCAAGGACTCCACCGGCAGTATGGCGAAACGATGCTGATTCAGGTCGCGCAAGGGCGAAGCACTGAAACCCGCGCGGGACGGGGAGCTGTGGTGTTTGTGCAGGCCTGAGGTGGGTCTCCTGTAACAGGATGATGTCGAATCGCACAAGGAGTGAGAGGAAGGGGGCTGCGCGCATTTTGAGCGCAAGGTTGCCATGAACATTCCACGACATGACACGAAGTGGACAGGCTTTTAGGGGGGTCAACACTTGTGAGCTACAGGGTCTGCTTAGACGTGTGCGCATACATCGTATAGTAAGTGTTCCTACAGGACAGTTGCATGAACGCTTCGCATGGTCTGCTCCTTGTAGCCGTTCTGGACCCACGCGTCGACGAACGAGGTTGCGAGGAAGCGGCTGGGGAAGCGCATGAGGACGTATCGGGGGTCGCTGAGGTCGCGCTGTATGTCGAGAAGTGCGTTGTAGACCCCGGGGAGGACCTTCCATGCTTGATGGGCGCTCGCCAGCACTTCGTTACGGAGCGCCTGAGGGTCCGTGGACCACGCAACCGCTCCGAAGCGGACAGTGAAGGCAGCCGGTCCTGCCACGGGTCCCGCAGTAGCCGACAAGAGCGGCGCCGGAGCCGGAGTTCCAAGCGCCGTCGGGGGCGGAGGGGCAGGAGTTGGGAGGAGGGGAGTCGCTGCTGTAAGGGGCTGTTGACCCAAGGTGCGCGGTCGCTTGGCGGGACGCCCGTCGGGAGCGTTCTGGAGCGGACGGGGCGCACGTCGTCGGGAAGCAGGAGGCCCAACGGGTAGAGCACCAGTGTCTTGCTCGCGCCGGCGTTGGCCTCGCACAGGGGCCGACGGCTGCATACCAGGTCTCTCCGGTAGCAGGGTAGGTGCAGCCAGGGCCAGTGTGGTGTCGGAGAGGACACCGACTTGTTGAGTGATGTCCGTGAGGGACGAGCGGATCTGCGATAGCACCGCAATCGCCCCAGCCAACTCGCGGCTGACGGTAGAGACTGACCGCGAGACATCGCGGGTGTCGTCCTCGATGGAGCCCATGCGGTCGTCCATCACGCCAATCTCGCGCGCTCGGGTGTCTTCTTCACGCTCCAGCGCCTGAGCGAGCTGATGGACGCGCTCCTCGAGTTCGCGGAAGGCCTGATCGGGAGGGGTCGACGGAGCCACATTGTTTCGCAGGTCCTCAACCGAGTTGGTGAGGCGGAGGAGAGCGTCGCGGATGGCGGTACGGTCTGTGGCATGGGTACGCGTGAGGCGATCGAGGTGGTTTGCGAGGGAAAGCACATCGTGCTTGAGCGCTGGTATGTTGCTTTTACCGGTCTGATCGGAGCCTAGCTGGCCCGACCTGAGCGCGGGGGTGAGGGGAGCAGGTGTGCGAGCAGCCACAGGATCCCCGCCTGGCAACAAGGGGGGGGAGGGCCTGGGGGCAGGCGAAGGCGAAGGGGGCGCGGAGGACAGCGGCGCGGGCACCGGAGTCTGCAGCGCTTTTGCTTTGCCTTTTTGCGTGGCCGTCGATCTGTTGCTCGGTGCCGGAGACGGGGGAGACGGGTCGCCCGTGTGCTGGCGGGTCAACCGGGCAAACGTCGCACTTGTCTGTCGGTGCAAGCTTCGTTTGTGGGAAGGAGTGGGGCGTAGAGAGGGTCATACGTACGGATGATGGAGGTCCAACCTGTAGCTGCTGCGATAGCAAGGACAGGGGGAGCGAGTCCCTCCAGCCTCGAGCCTCGAGATGGTGCTTTTGTCTTTCTAGGCTGCTGTCAACGGAGACGAGCGCTGCCACTTTGCTCCTCATCTCGGCGTCCGCTGCTCATAGCGCGGCAGCGTCAGAGCGGAGGGCTGCGATGGAATTCATTAATGTAGGCTGGAAGGAGACGCAGTGGCATCTCTGTCAGGAAGGGGCTTTCCGAGTTGGAAAGAGAACACGGCGGATACGCACCATGTCTATAATGGTCCACGCCTCTCGGGTGCGAGCGACGTGAGACTCCATGACTTGCTCAGACCAGCGCATGAGCACCTTGATGACCGAGAGCTGGGGTTCAACTACATCGCGCAGTTCAGCACGGTTGACCAAAGTGCGGCGTGATTGAATTGCTTACTGAGCGGACATGGATGTCATTCTCGGCGCACAGGACACAGGATTTTGCGTGGCGCGCGGTGGTAGAACAATGAGTAACAACGAGTAAGGAATATTGGACTGACGTTCGTTTGCGCGGTATGCCTGCCGAATGGCTGCCTTCTCCACTGTCCGAACTCGATCGTTGGGGTGTGCAAGTTGTCGCTACGCGACGTCGGTGGCCGTCGGTAAACGGGAGATCGAGTAGGATTGCAACCACGTAGGAAGTAAAGGGCGCCGGGGCGAGGAACAAGCAGAGACGGTTGGCTTGGGAAAGTGCGGTTGCCAGCAGGCGAGTTCAAGGCTACGAGGCACGGGCAGCACAAGCACATGCTGAGTAATCTGAACCAGCGCCCAGTTGGCGCCGCGCACTAATAGCATCGGCGACTGAGGCAGGGATTCCTATGGTTAACCAGCCCACCATATGGCGGCCCCCTTCGTGCAGCACTGGTAGTAAAGCAATCGCACAGGTCGGCCTACTTGCTCTACCTCAGAGGCGAACAAAGGGACGAGGTAAAACCAAAACTACTTCAGACAGATTAGAACCCTGAGAGGCAATGTCTCACAGCGCGAACGGCAGACGCGCAAACCACTACGCCATGACGTCTACAAGTGTGTGGTATTGGGTTACCATCATCACGCAAGAGGATCCTGAAGGGGGCCGGCTATCCAATCAGTCACCGGGCCTTCTGTATTCGAGATCAAATCTACAGTACCGATCACCAAAGCCGCTGCGTGCCACTTGCGTGCCTTACCCCACAAAGCCGTTGTACTCCGATAGCATGATCGTATGCAACATCCATCGACATGTAGCACGCATGTGCGAAGCTTCCTGTACGATCCAAGATGGTGAGTAAATCGCTGCATCTGCCACACCGTAACGTTTAACCCTCACCGCCGGATCGCAACCTCTCGTGCTCGTGTTGCAGGCATGATCTGAGGCATGTCCGCGCATGAGTCGATTGTCCTCGCATTGCTCCTGTCGCTAATCTCGCTCTGCTCTGGCAGCAAACGACCCCAACTCACCCACACGCATTGGTTCGCGTTCAGGCACCCCACGATGGAGATTCCATGCGGCTTGTACTACAAGGGGTCGTCAACCGCCGCATCCGAGAATACGATGTCACCGAGTCTTCCCACCCGATTCGAGCCAATGCGTGCCTTCCGCCGCGCGTCCTCAGACTGCTCACTACCACAACCCTCCCCCTTGCCGCGCGTCCTTATTTTACCGCGCTCCCTCCGCGCGCGGCCCCTTGAATCTATGTGCCGGAGGCGCGGAAATGTCGCCCGGCCGTACGCAACATGTTAATAGCCGACCTCTCCCAGATGCATGGAGCGCACGCTCACGACTTCCCGCTTTTCACCCCGAGCCTGCCGACCGTCGGCCCATGTCAGATCGCCGGCTGAACTTGGTTCATAATAGCCTGGTCGTTGGCAATGTGCGATGATGTTGGCTCCCGCAGCAGTACTTTGTCCATGCCAGGCCCGAGTCCATCGCACACAACGTAACCGGAGGGCACGGCTCTAGAAGGTTTTGCAAGAAGACGGGGAGCGCGCTTGTGTATCTCTAGAAATGTATATATTCATGATTGATGGCGGAAATCGCGACTGGGAGGAAGGGTATCGGCATGGTAGAGATCACCTAGCGAGCGATGCGTCTTATGAGAGACTGCCTAGCGAGCGACGCGCCCTTTCAGCGACACCTCGTATGTAAGTGCGCGACTGGGATGAATTCCTGTGACCGGAGACGTCTTCAGAACACTCGCTCGTAGCTACCAGGGATTCTCGCCCGCATACTGCAAGGACGGATCGTTCTATGCACTTGGTTAGCACTGGCATCCTGCCACCCATACGCCGATAAGAACCTACCAAGTCGATCCTTCCGGTGTATTCCTGCCGGCATCTGCCCAGGAGTCGCGTGTACCGATGAGCCTGTCTGGGATATGCGTGAATGAGCAGGCGCACGAGATATGAGCTGGTTCTTACCGGCGTGCATAGGCGGCTCCCCCCACCTGTTGTGCGAGGCCTCTCGATTGCGCACGGTCCAACCATTGGTGTCGCTGATAGCAGAAAAACCGGATGGTTCTTCGCATCTCCTCTTCAAGGAGTCGAACCTCTTCATACCAACGCTTCCGAGTGGCACTTGCTCGGAACCAGTGAACGCGGCGGGCTGGATACGCAAGAGATTGAATAACAGCTCTAGAGGTAAAGGGACTACTCACTGTCGTCATAGAAGGCTTGATACCGCTCATCCCCCTTCGCGTCGGTATAGCTAAACTGTTCCCAAATCCACTGTTTGGCCTCGCTACTCTCCCCTAACGTGCGATGTTGCGCGTCAAGAGAGTACTTCTCTGTATCGCCTTTCCGCAGTGGACGGAAAGTTTCATCTGAATCTTCCATCCCGAGTGCGAGGAGGGCGATGCGGAGGTGTCGATATCGGCTCGCGGCTTCTTTGACGTCGTCCTCCATGCTACGGATGTTGGATGTGGTGCGCGTCACATGATGTTTGCTGATGGCGTTCTTCTTCTTGATCTTGTAAGCCTCGCGGCCGATGATGGCAGCGCGTAGGTCGTTGAGGGCATCACGAGCTTGGGCCTGGCGAATGTCAGCCTCGAGCTTCACCAGCTCTTGCATACATGGCTCGTGCACAATGGCGGCGTCATAGGAAGAGGGCAATGGGATGGAGACGGAGAAAATGTCTTGCCAGAGGTCGCTCTTACCCTTCGGGTCGCGTGGAGGAAGTAATCCCTTCTCAGTGCTTCCGTAGTCGTGGGTAGTGTCCCGAAGAGGGAAGCAGGGCGAAAGGACGATATCTGGGGCAAGAGTCGTAGGGCCCTGCGGTTGGGAGGCTGTATAGCGGACGAGTGAGAAGCTACGATCTTGCAGACACCGACGACGACGTACTAGAAGCATCCTGCGCAAGCGGCGCGGCGCAAGAGGACACGGTCGCAGAGGCCCTTCCTCGAATCAAGTTCTCAGCCTCTTGGACAAGTGGCCCGATGTAGGCGTCTCGTAGGGCGACCCAGATGCTAAAACGAGAGTTGAACTCGACACACCGCAGCTCCAGCGCAGCGATCGTGGCTTCAGTGTGGTCGTCCTTCTCCAGGTCGTCGAGAAGCTGCTCGCTGCTTGATGATGAGCAGGGGCCCGCCGACTTCGCGAGTTGCTTACCGTTGACGTTCTAGCACGGTCCCCTGGTGGACGATGCCTAGAGGACCAATCGAATGCTCATTCTTGGCCTCCCTCATCCGATTCATCATGTCGACAAGCTGCTTCTCAGTAAGCCCTGCGGAGCTATCAGAAAGGATCGTTTTGGGCAGTAGACGGCAAGGCACACGTACCCTTTCCCTTCTCCAACAGATAAGGATTGCGCAAAGTCTTGTGCTTCGCGAGGTCGAGGACGTCTCGCTCCCATGCAGACTCCAAGCGGCGCCAATCCTCCAACATCTGCTTGTCCTTGATGTTTGATTCCATCGCGATGAGGTGGGACTTCGCAGCTTCAAGTTGACGCTTTGCGTTCTTGTGCTTCGCCGCTAGCGCCTGCGCTGCAGTACGAGTCAGTTTGAGAGCAAAGTGCGGGCATCGGATTGCGTACGAATGGCGTGAACCCTGCGTGCGTTCATGTCGCCGTAGAAATCGTTTATGACGTCGTGGCGGTGCCCTGCGGTCATCTCCTTCGTTCGTATAGCGAGGGCGTTGAAAGCAGCCCAGATACGCTCGGACGCCTCGCCGTCTGTCATACCAACGCCCGGAGTGTAGTTATACGACCGGTAAGCCCCGCAGAGGAGCGTATGAGCAGGGGCGTGGAAATTGGGGATGAGGGATCGGGTAGGAGGGAAGTGAGTCTTCTGGACTGACTTCAGGTGGCTAAATTGCTTGCGGTACAGCTCGAGGCGCAGTGAGAACTTCTTGTCATACTGGCAATTCACGTCGTATCCCCTACAAAGGAGCTTGAGTACGTGAAGCCAACGTTGGAGTCCCGATAGTTGTGAGAAATCGCCCCATGCGAACCTGCGATCGGTGAGGATAAAGCTGGTACGGTAGAGCACGACCACGCACCCTTCTCCCTTTACCAGGTCCACCAAACTATTCGCGAAGACGAACATATGTCGCGAGCACGTCATTCCAACCATTCCAGAGACACGCCCCGTATACCGGCCATGTCCGAGTGCAGCGAACTTGTTGCAAGAGCTGTCCTGTGGCGAAGATATCAGGAAGAATAAGCCGGGAGAGTAGGGTGATGTACCTCCTTCTTCGGCGGCTTGATTCGCGCCTGATACTCAGCGAAGTCTCCTTCATGCACGAAGTACCCCGCTCCTTTGGTCAACGGGGAGTCCTTAGGGTCCATAGGCTTCATCTTCTGGTTGTGATGGAAGTTGCCGTCTACGCTGTAGAACAACGTATCTAGATATCTGTTGATGAGGTGAGCGTACCTACAGAAGGACACGCGTACGGACTACTCACGCATCCTCATCGGAGCGGTCCTTCCAGCCGGGCGCCATGTTCATTTCCGGCTGCGGGCACGCAGGGCACAGGACAGCCAGACTACCAAGGGGCAGCTCGCCTAGCTGTAGCTCGCTGTCGAGATCCACGCCGGCGCGACGTGTACTGCGCAGAAAGATGAACTCGCGCATCGCGGTGTTGAGCTCGCGATACCGGTCCTAGAGGGCGGTTTACCTTAGTGGTAGGAGGTGAAGTACGTCAAGTCACCTTCACATCATCGGGCTGGATGCTGTCCGTAGTTCTTCGAAGATACGCAACGTAGTCCATGGTCGTGATCGGTGATTGGAGAGAAAGCAGATGATAATCGCGCAGACCGTTGATTGTGTAGGCAGTCTCCGGCTGGTACCACGAACCCGGGAAGAGACCAAACCTGATCAACTGCAGAGGTTCCGGGATGGAGGGCGCATCGGCAGGTCCGCGACACTCGCAGAACTTGATCGCCGCCGTGTGGATGCCGTGCTCGTGGACGACGGTCATTCGACGCGGCAGGGCGCTGGAGTAGCAGGTCCCTCCGTCAGGGTGCCCGAGTTGGATAACCAGACCGAGCTCGTACAACGGCCGCCGTTGCCAGAACCCAAGTGTCGGCTGCCATTCTTCAACCCGGTGGAAAGGATTGTGCTGGTGAGAGGCGACAACGCATGCTTTGCACAGGATCGATGGGCGGTAGCAGTCGAAGCAGCGATATGTGGGTGTGGTGTTGCTGATGATGCCCTTGCAGGAGCCGGTGCACTGAACGGGATACACGGGTCCCGCCTCGCGTTCTAGTATGGTCTTCTGCGCCACACCGGCCCACTTGAGGAACTGCTTCATCCGGTCGGACGGAGACTGTGTGTCAGAAGTCCCGCGAGGAGGAGACGACGAGTAGATTAATGGCGCGTTGTATGCGGCCTACAGCCGCGTTTATATACGGAATACAACGAACTTTCTAGTACTCTAAGTGGAGACTCTAAGTAATCGCTGACTAATCGTAAGAACCTTCGAGCGCTAAATCGCACATTCCGACACTGTGCACTCAATATGTCACTCTTGGCCGAACTCGCAGCATTCATCCGACTTACAATAGTGTTACTGACTTTCGCTTTCTTGGGAGGTGGTGCAACGGTACTGTCGAGCTCGCTGGTTGGACGACGTGCAGGTGGAGGGTTCGACTGGCCTGGCATGCCCGGGGGTGTCTGGAGGGATTGCGCGGAGCCTGGCGAGGAAGAGCCGCGTACGCCCGCCCAAGGATCCAACGGCTTGCCGGGGTTTGCACCGCGCGATAGGGTAGGTATCGTGTACCATCGCTTCTTCTTCTTATCCGCCATAGCGAGTGAAAGAGCGAGACGGTATTCTCGAAGTGGTATGCAGTAGTGGAGAGTATGGGCGGTGAAGGCGGGCAGAGAAGGCGTGGAGAGGGGCAGAGAAGCAAGAATTGCCCTGTCGCGGAGGGGAAGGGCAAGCTAGCATCAGTCGCGCTGGATCGGATAGAATTTCTTAGTCATACCAGACAAATGGCCACTGGATGCACGGCTTTCCACGGATTGCCCGGCTAGTTGAACCCGAAGTGCAAGGGAGGGACAAGACAGCAACGTCGAGCGCGAACACACTAGTGCTGGACAAGACATCAGCCTGAGCGCATTCCTGCAGAGATTACGCTAGTCCCAGCGATACCCAGGATGATGTGTGATCGCAGATCTGAGGAAGAGGAGGCGACGAACATCATATGGCCGTACAAGCCATGGAGGAATGTCGATAGCGATGCAGCATTCCAGAGAACCTCCGTGACATGTATGCAGATGGAGAAACGGGGGAAACGGGGAAGGAAGATGGGTTGAGCGACGGGCATATATAAAATGAGGCGGGGAGAGCGAAGGGAACAGCTGCAGCAGCGGATGGGAGATACACCGCGCCGCGTGGTAATGTGGTGGCGAGAAGGCAGTACGAGCGAGGTAAAGCGCGCTCCGGAATGCAGGGGCTACGAGGCGGCGCAGATAGTCTAGGAACGGGACTTGTGTAAGGGACCATGTCGCTGTCGGAGAAACGAGGCTCGCGGCTTACCAAGGCTACAACTAAATGGTATCCCTCACAAGTGCCTCGACCACATGCGTTATGCAGGGAGTGGTGAAGAACGTCCGGTGTATGTCGGAGGCTTGATCGACGGAGAGAATCCATAAGACTATGCGGGTAATGCAGCGTTAAACGTTGACTTAGTAATCACCAGGCTTATGCCGCCGTTATGGCGCATTTCATACGCGTATCTCATATGTGCATACTCTCAGGCTCGTTGCTCTGCTAGATACGAGGCGTATGTGCTGACATTGCTCAGGAGACGCTTAGGTGTTACAGGAGATGTGATTCTGACGGTGATACTAGAAGGACAACATCTGTACGGCAGCTGTTAGATGGGAAACATGAATCAATACGGTCCCGAATCTAGCTCACCAGATCGTCCTCGCGCGACATGAGAGACCTCGCCTGACGGCATTGCTATGTATGTCCCGGGACGCCTCCAATATCGGTGCACTACCAACACCCAGATCGCCATGTCGGCCGTCGTATGTATGTCTTCCGGATGCAACCGCGACGCGAGTCGAGACCAACCACCATGCCATCCTGTTCGATTGATGTACGGCAGTCCCCGTATGTTAGGTCAATGTCTTCTTCGGTGGCGTATGCTACTGACCTTGACTGATACTCTAGCGTCCGGAGCCTGAGCCTGACCTGACGTGCCGAAGGTCTCTCCGATCGTTTCAAGAGTCGTATGCTCACGAGATGCGCGAGCGAGCTCTTCGTGGAGGGGCGCACCAGACCGACCAGTCACGGCATGAGTGATCGGTATCCTGTGGCACCGCGTCGTCCTCGCGTAAGGCATGAGAGCCTCCTCACGGTGGCTGTTGATCCGGTGTGTGCGAGAGCTGAAGAAGAGGTCGGTATTCGCAATGTACTGAGCGGAACGCAGAGCCGCCGAGATCCGAGTCAATACCAGTGCCGGGAGTTCTCGCTATGGGGGACAACCAGTTTCGGTGTGTTCACGATCTCCCAGAACTCCGAGCGAAGAACTGAGGGGATGCAGGGGGGAGGGTCCCAACATGGATGAGAGAAAGGAGCCAAGAGACAGGCAGGGGTACGACGCCAACCAACGAGCGCCTATTATTACCAAAAAGGCAAGTGGACAATCACGCCGGCGACTCGCGAGTGCCGCCGGGCCCCACATCCTCTTCAGCAGTACCGGGCCCACGACCGAGAACCCCTCAAATCAACTCTTCCTTTCAGTTTCTCTGTAGTGCTAGTTAGATTCCGTCTCGCGCCTGGACGCCGGTTCTGAGATGCACGTCTATTACATCCTTTCTGTTACGATTCTGGGTCAGGGTGCAAACTGGACAACCTACTTGCCAACTACGAGTCGCTGTGAGTTCGAGTACGACCCCTCTTACTTCCTCGTGCCTGACTGCGCCTAATCCTCTCTCATCCATGCTCATTAAAGCCGTGATCTGGACTCTGTCAGCCTGTCCCGTCTAGTCCCGTCTACTGGCAAATACGTTAACGGGAAAGCGACGGCGTATGTCACCATTGAGTATCTATCTGTCTGTCTGTCTATGACTTATATGTGACACTGATGCAGCGCTATGTAGCTGATATACCTTGGTTGTGAGGACTCAACGCACATGCCAATCGCTGGCTACATACCGCTTCGCCTCGATCAGTGCCATCGATCAGTGCCATTCTGCGAATACATGTAGGCACAGTTAGCAATCCTATCGCATGCGCATCTCAAAGCCCTCGCAGCCAGATATAGGGCCCCGAGCTACAGAGTATGCGCAGTTCTCGCTTGGTCGTTCGCCAGCATTTCAACAGATTGACTGAATACCGCTTCAAGGTGAACCTCGTCACCGCTACTCGAAGGCTTTAGCGTTGTCTAAGAGACGCTCGCTGTGCCCGAACTCGATGACGACGAAGATATCCCATGCTTCGCCAACTCGATCGTGCCGACGCTCTCCTTATACGACAGCCCCTACGACTTACGGTCCCAATAATCACTGCGGTCTATAGTTCAACAGACGCAAGGATCCTGGTGAGTAATAGCAGAAGAATCCGTTCAGCAATCTCGTGCATTCGCTAAAGGGCGAACCATTCCACCGAACAAGCGTAGGACATGGACCTGGGTCAGGGGCTCGGACGATAGCGGCAGGGACCAGGGGCGGGGACGAGAAGGCAAGGAGAAGGCTCGGACGAAGGGATGCGGGCAAGGGCGGCGATGAAGAGGCGCGGACGACGGGCGTCGCGCACAGTCCGGCGAACCGCAGCATGGCGGAGCATAGGCAAGCTCGTTGAAGCCACGGCAAGCAAGAGCACAATTCAGCTGCACGATCACTGCTCGACCCTTCGGTGTTCTCTCAGCGAGATTGGACTTGGACCCAGTAAGATTCATGCGATGTATACACGAGATCATTCACCCAACTTCTCTAGTATGCAGTTTCGACTCAACTTGCCATGCCCCGGCTCCAAGCCGGTGCAGCGACTCACCTCAGCAAGCGGCTCGACGCAAACGCAATGAGCTAGAAGGTGACCTGCACCTGCACTCGGATCGTGAAGACGCTGGCAGGGGATGGGCAGGGCAGGGACTCGACGCATGCGAACGTGGCGGGAGCACACCGCTGGCCGCACACCCTCGCAAGCAGCCTCGATCGCCAAGTGCTCTCGTTCCTCTCCTCCGCTTACACATGCAAACCCTCCCACCTCTGCAGAGCGATCCTCGTGGTCGTGCGTCCACAATTGGAAGCGTATGCTGTTGATCGCTGTCGCTGACCCCGCCACGGACCACCCTTCGCCGTACCCAAATACCGCCACCCGCCCCCTAGACGCTCCTTCTTCCCAAGCCCAGCCCGAGCTCAACCCCTTCCTTCTCTCGGACCAGTCTCCGCGCCAGCCTCTGCACCAGAACCCGCTCCTCAAACCCGCCCCGCCCGTGCATGAGCTCATACACACGCCCCACAGCACCCATCAACCCAACTCGCGCACCTGCAGACCTCACACCCGCCAGAGCTTCTCCCTCCCGCATCCCCGCGCGCTCGAGCCAAGCACGTCGTTCGTGAGGCCCATGTACGGCTGTCGGTCGGTTGGGCCTTTGCTGTCCACCGGCCCGACTGCGAAGTCGGTCTACGAAGTGCTCCAGATCGCGTCCGTGACATGGCACGAAGACCGTCTTGGGCCGCCAACGGTCTACGCGCGGTCCCGATCACATTCAATCTGGAGGCGCAGAACAACGTCCCTGCTTACAGGGTTGGGCCGCCGATGCCGCGGGCGGGAGCGCCGAGTAGGACGGGCTCGACGGCGGTGCCGGTGGGAGGCGCTGTGAAGTTGGCGCGGAGCGGAAGCGCTGATCCGAGCGGCAGAATGAGCTCTATCTCGTCGCTCGGGAGTGTGAACGCACTGTCTCCCCCATGGCCAATGGTCGGGATGTCACTACTTGGACGGATGATGTCGTGTCGCCAATAACAAGGCAGAACGCTGTGTCTCCCCCGTTGCCAGGCATTCCTGCCGCTCTGTTAGCAGGAGGGAGCTGGCCAATCGGGCGCGCGAAGTTCACCCCCGCCCCGCGGCGGCTACGGCCAGGCCGCGTTCGAAGTCGTTTCCCCGGTCTGAACGTAGGCATCAAGCGAATACGATGCAAGTGCTCCTACCGGTAGGCGAATAGATTGCACTCGCTGCTGTGGCGATACTTACTGACGTGTTACATAGTCGGCCTCAGTACAGCCTTGATGGCGACTCAACTCTTCAAGTCTGCGACCGCGACGACGACTGCAGTCCTGGCGGCGAATGTGGCGGCCCGTAGCGTGATACAGCATCACGCGCGTCCTCCGTCGTGTGCGCCGTACACGTGCCCTCACTCTCTCGTTCTCCGAGAACAACACCGTCGCGAACGGCTCAGCGCTTGCAGCAACCGCAGTAGCACCGCTCGGCGTACATGCCCTCCCCCCTCGCGCGTCCACGACTTTGCTGCCCGTCACGTACGTCTCTCCCCCAGTGGGTGCGCTCGCTCGGGGCGGCCCCGCAAGCGCTTGGTCACAAAGTGCTTTCTTGCAACGGGCACTCTGGCAGAGCTGCCTCCCTCAACGCCAGCCGATACGCGCGAGAGCGCAGATGTAATCCACGTTCGAGGCGCTGTCAGAGTCGCTCGCCCGCGGGCTGTTCCCGAAGGCGACCCCGGTGCTGAGGCACAGTCAGTCCGCGGAGGTCCGGCCGCCGCTTCACCTGCCTCCGCATCTCCTTTCGCATTCTGTGGAGTGGCGCACTTGGTCAAATGTGAAGCTCGCTCGTTGTCGTAAGTGCTCCTCAATCGCATTGGGTGCTGTCAATCCAACAAATGAAATTCATCTATCCCGACAGCAGAATTGCGGATACCCTAATACCAGATAGCCGGCCAAGGGGAGCGTACAGCTGAGAAGGACGCAGACCGCAGCATATGCGTATGTCACGTTATTTGTTACTTTCCTGTAGCACCGTTGCTGATGCTTCAATGGACTTGATCGCGACAGGGTACAAGGTGCAACCGAATATCGGCTTCAACGGCATGTAATCGAAGATGGGGCACAAACCTCGCTGCGGCCACGGTCATGATGCGGACCTCCCCAAACACAGGCTGTTCCGGCCACTGCCCGGATTAAGGGAGGATACGTTGTGGCGGAGCCGGTTTCAGCCTCTTGGCTTGTACATGACAAACAATCCGGTAGAGGCTACCGCTACATTCTCAACCTCCGGACAGGACACGGGGGGCGGAACAAGGTCAGCAGATTCCTCATAATCTATCTTCATCATGCCGAAGATGTAATATGCAGCGTTCCCGCTCCCAAAGCCGGTGTGACCGTGTGGCAGCAAGGTACCGCGCTTGACTTTAACACTAGCGTGGAAAATCCGATCTCTATTGCAACAGGGTCGCAGCACGAGATTGTTGTTGACGGTCTCGAGCTTGGCATGGCTTACACCTCGGATTTTATTTGCGCAAAAGCTCTTCCGCGTTCATGCGTCCATTCAGACCTGAACATTCTTGACCATTCGCGAAGTGGCGATCAGGAATAGATACAGTCCTGATTGCGCTTCAGTCCCCGCCTCCGTCTACGAGTCGCGGGTAGGACACTGCCAGAGCCATGAACGCCAGAGGGCCGATGAGGCTGTGGACAACGATTATGATGGTCAGATGACCGCTCTACGTATCTCCGAAGCTATCGCGGCAAGACGGCGACGGTGCCGAACCGCCGCCAGAGCGACTGCATGGACGGCCGCCATCCCCGGAGGTACGGAGTTAATCCTTTGGGTTTCTGGAATTGACTTATCGCTATACGGCATCCCCAGAAGCCCTGAGGTACTAGTACACGAGATACGCGCTGCGGTGATGTCATCGTTCTCATTCTTGCCCTAGCACCGAAGCAACCTGCTCGCTTTCACGGTGCTCGCGGAGCAACGACGCAAAGACGGTGATTTCCCCACCCCCACTGCTGCGGGCGCGCTACTGACCCATATGCTAGGCTTGCGCATTTGTCATGTGTCTCTCTCGCCAATCCTGCTCGCCGTGCTACGTCTCCATCGCGGCTGTCAGGCCTCACGCTGTTGAGCGGCGTCGGGCCCATCGCAACCCGTGCTAACCATCATATTACACCAGCGCCCCAGGATCGGACACGCTCGCAAGCCTGAAGGGAATTGCATAGTACCTGTACCATCTTGCCTCGATCTGCATAGCCTGTCGCTCACCAAGTCTTTACCAGATACCGCTGGCCGCTCGCCAAGTCGCGCAATATGCTACGGCTATACTCTGCGTCGAAGAGGCCTAACGCGGCAACACTAGCGCATCGGCACCTTCGCGATGTCGCATGGGCTCTGTTTCGCCTAAGGAGATCCCTTGCCAGCGTGTAGCCAACGGCATCAGTCCCCTTCGCTCGTACGACCACAACGACGCTATCACGCCCCAGACCGGGGGCCGTGCCGTCACGTATCAAGCAGCCCCGACGAGGAAGGCAATGGGAGCTTGTATCTCCTCGACGCACTCATCATAGAGATCAAGAGCTGGGTCAAACAGCGAGGGGTTTTGCTAGTCGGCCTTTGCCACATCTTCCTCCGGTACGCGCAGCCACTGTGTTCCGCCACGTGCGTATACGTTGTTGACAGATGGACTAGCGGTTGAATACGTCTCGCGCACGCGTTTCAACCGCTTGCGACTCCTCATCGGCGGACAGAACTTCAGGACTCGTCTGATCGATAGCAATGTCTGTTCGTTCAATAGATCCCGGAGGCCTAGCCCACCCGCGTTGCGTGCGTTCGCATCGGAGCCCAGTGGGTGGCCTCACCCGTACGTTGCCCCACGATTTTTTTTGTTGCGCTTGAAGCTCATCCCTTCGTATCTGAAACACGTAGACAGATGGTAATCAATCTCGCTTCACCTGAATTCCGTTTGGTAGGACGGCCCTTTGGGACCTTGGCTGGTCCTGAGATCCATCTGCGCACCGACATGAAGGAGAGATCCCATCTCAATTTCCCCTTCGGTGCCGGGCACTCCGCTGGGAGTGTGCAAGCAATTCTCCACTGAGTATCATCGCGTTCTCAACCGCTTACTCGTCGACCATGGGCAAACTGACGTGGCGCTGGCAAGAGCAGCTCCTACTACAGGAGATCACCAATAGCGAGAAAGGCCGCGAGTTCTTCGAAAACGCGCGCAAGCAACACAAGGGGTGGTCTAGCGAAGCTCGCAGGTACTACGTTAGCGTATACCTCGCCAAGTTTGAGAACGTCCTGTTCCCCGAAGAGACCGACAGCGAGTTCGCCAGTAGGAAAGCTGAATCGCCGAACGCGGAGCTTCAGCGTTTCCCTGCGGAGTCAGAGGAGGATCGCGTGGAGAGGCTACAGAATATCCGCAAGGTGAGTACACGCTATTCGATGCTTGAGGGCAACCCCGATGACCTCGCTCGCAGCGTATCAAGAGCTACATTGCGCGCATCAGCTCCAACAACTCCCGCAACAAGAATGCGACTGAAGCGCATTCGTCGACCGCGTCGGGCGGGTCCAGACCAGCCCTCACCATCGTCCCCACTGAGAAGGTACCCTTCACAAGTGGTTTCCAGGAGTTCAAGAAGAGCGGTCACCCGGCGAAGCCACCCATTCCACACACACCCGACGGCAAAGTCGATTTCGCGGCATACAACGCCGATGTGAAGAATGCCTATCAAGAACTACCGGATAGAGAGCATTTCGAACGTGCTGCCCACGATATCAACGCAGCGCGCCTTGCCTCCTTGAAGGAGTTTGCCTCTGCTGCGACTCGCAACCAGTACGTATCGGTCTCTCATGTGCCTTGGGCGCAGCTCACAAGATCCACAGGAAGGCGAAGGTGTTCCCCAAGTGGATAGAGGAGGTGTGCAACGTCATCGGGCTTGAAGTCGGATGGATTGGGTGGTTCCCGATTGGGGGGTTGGACGAGCACGACAACATCATGGCCATGTTGTAAGACAGCTTCTCGCTCTCGCTACCATTTGTCTAATCTCAGGCCGCCGGATTCAGCCCAAACATCGGTTCTCTCCACGGCGTCACTTTCGAGCAGTGGCTGGCTAACAAGATGGGGTGGTCCCCCGGTCGCCTGCGTAATGAGTTCTACATCTTCCTCCAGGAAGTGTTCGATCGTGCGTGATGCCACTTATTTTCCGAGTACCATAGCTTACGAGCGTGCTTGCAGCGGTTAATCCTGCCGCCAATCTCACCCTGCCCGATGTGTCAACGCCCAGCCGTTCAGAGCGCGAATCGACCTCAAGCCTCCGCACACCGCGCTCCTCCCCGTCCTCTTCTGACGGCACAAGCACGTCAGCTCATGAGTCCCATTCGTCACCGTCCTCGATCAGAGCGACGTCACCTGTGCCTGTAGACGAATTCGCGTCCCGCTTCCCTGCTTCGCCCCCGAGCGGAAGCGCTCCGATCTCGAGCAATATCTCTGCGTCCGCCCCTCCGCCGACTACCCAGCCGATGCCCCTTGTCAACGCAACGCCGCAATCTGCAAGTACGTCGAGAGACGCTGACCACCAGGCGTTCGAGACTCAAGGGATCGAAGCCACTGTGAATCCACAGAGCGCAACATCGCCTTCGCACCACGGAAGCAATAGCGCGGTCCCGCCTATGACAAGGTATGCTGCACATCTTTCTGTGTCGAACCCTGATTGATGGACAGCTTCTATAGCCCCGGCGGAAGTACTACCGTCATGCAACATTTCGACGACGAGCCCACCAACCAATCACAGCGCATTTCCCGCCCCATCGAGCAAGACGAAGACGACGACCCATCGCCAGATGCATCCTCCACAAGGTACCTGAGATGTTCTGCTTCGGCTGCGAGATCACTAATCAATTGGCATTGCCAGCTATACACCCGATTCACCATCCCCCAAGGCTCGAGCAGGCGTGACTAGAAAGGGTGGGAGAGCATCGGCCACCAGCTCCGGAGGAAAATCTCAGCCCGCATCGGGGACACGCGCGGGAAGTACCTACAGCGCCTCAACCTCCGTGCTCGAGAGAGCGCCGTCGCGGAGGGTTCGGAAGCCTACTGCGCGGTCGCAAGACGAGAGCCCGTAGGTCTCATCTTGCCTGCATCGTGCAACCTGCCTGATCATCCCTCAGGGATATGAGCGCTGCAAAGTTTGCCCGGCGCAAAGCCCGCGACATCGACGAACATCAGGATACCGATCTCCCCGTGATGCCGCGCGAGGAGCGATCCAGTTCCTTGGCTGCCAAAGGGAAGAAGCGCAAAGCCTTTGGCGCGGCGCCCGCCCCAAAGAGACGCCGTCGGTAGATAGATCTTCGATCCGCCATAGATACATCTCATCTCAAATCCATCTCGCATATCCGGATCTGCGCTCTACCAATCCTCAGATCCTAGCTGAACCGTGATGCCTTAGCTGGCGACATGGTGAGATGCGCATCGACCACGATATTGCAACGGGGTGGGGATGGACGCGGCGGTAGGAACACCTTGGTCAGTCCGGGAAAGTTGTTTGGTAAACAAATGCTGCTGCCAGTGCTTCACTGACAGGATATAACAACGTACCCATCGAGGCCAGCCCACATCGGCTACACCTCCTCTCCAGTTCTCCGAAATCCCTCGCATCATTCACCGACACTGTTATGAGCCGCACGCCCCGAACACCCCGTCATTCAAAGCACTCGCAGTACTCAAGAGCCTTGCACGAGCTCTGTTGGCCCCGCAGTGCGCATCTGCGCCAGCCCTACGACAGCTCGAGCCTCTCGCGCCTCCGTTGCCCGAGGTGTCGCATTGGGAGATTGCACCAGTCAGTCACCCTCAAGGACAGTGGTCATGCCGGTGAATGGCACCGCGTTGTACGTTGTGCACCACATGATCGCCGCACCTGTACTCACTTTCAGCGCCAGTGTCTGAACACGAGCTGTCGCCATGTCTATTGGCCTCGTCAGCCTGGGGTTCCGCAATGGCTTCAGGAGAAGATCGCCGCACAGCATCGCATGGACAGTATGACCGTCAACGTGAGTTGGGCTTGTATAACTTCAGAGTAACCGTTTATTCAGACCCTACAGAGCACGGGCCGTGGCCGTCGTCGTCAGAAAATTCAGGCCGGCGTAGTAAGTGGTCGTGAAGCAGCTCCCAGCCAGTGTACAACTCACCTCAGTGGATAGGACCAGTCTCCCACCCCCGGGGGGCCGCTTCTACGCCATTCAATTCCTGGAATCTCGCCGGATGCGCTTGTAAGTGGTACACCCGTACGCCCATAGCTTCATGACCGTGGACCGTGCATCCGTTATCAGTTCGCCCAGGAACCTTCTTCCATGGTTGCCTGCTCCGCCAACGCCGGCCCTTCGAATGCCCCCACTTGGTCGGTCTTCGACGTACAGGACGAGGAGTTCGCTCGGCGCCTTCAAGCAGCGATCGATGAAGAGGTAAGATATGAACTTATGAGCGGAAAAGGCTGGTTGCTCACGTATCACTTAGGAGATTCAGTCTCGTGGACAGCGCCGCAGGGCCACCGGTGCCATTCGCAGCCTCGATGACGTACCGACCATCAGTGACGCAGTCAATCGCGATGACGCGTATGAGAAGGACGAGGAGATTGCGAGGCAACTTCAGAATCAGTACAACAATGAGGTCAGTCTCTCCTGTGGATGCACTTGCTTGATGGTTGACGGTATGCCCTATGTGCAGCACGTCCGGAAGCGTCGCGCACAAGAGATCCAGGAAGAGGCAGTAGGTATCCTCTTTGACGTTCAGAAACCCGCTGATATCGCCCTCGTCAGAGCGTGACCCTTTCGCGACTCAACAAGAAGCACCGCTCGCTGGCTGAACTTTCCAAGGTACGTAGCATTAATACCCAAGGCGATTCTCTCGTTGACTATATTCGTCAACAGGTATTCGCTTCCCTTGGTGGGGATGGCCCGTCGTTGGGACCATCGTCTCCCACAGCGGTGCCAAGTTCGCAAAGCGGCACTCCGTCCGAACAGAAGTCCTCTTCCCAAGTCGTGAGTGGGCCCAACTCACGTAGCGCTCCCTCTCCAAAGTACATACCGGTGAGTAGTCTGCGACTGTTGCATACATCTTCGGCTGCTTAATGAACAAGCAGAAAGCCTTTCATCATCAGAGCTCCTCACCACTTTCGTCTCCGTTCCAACTACGCGTCAAACCCGCGTCGTCCGGAGCGTCACCCATGAAGCCATCTGACGCTCCTCCAGAGCCCCCATGCACTCAGCCACGCCCGGATCGCCAATCCTCGCTCCACGCTGGTAATCCCTCCTCTCCGATAAGCATTAGCTCGGACTCCGAACCAACTGCTCCCCCTCCGCGTTCCAATCGCCGTTCCGGTGCTCGGCTCAGGCGACGCGCTTTGGCCGATGTAGCCTCAGGAACCAAACGAGCTCCTCCACCTCGACGTTCCAGTGGTCGCACCGGTGCCCGACTGACGCGTCCTCGTGTCCCGGTCGACGTGATCTCCCTGACCCCGCCCCCTAACCCCGCTTCCCCACTCCCCCGCGCTACCAGTGAAGCCTCGTCGACGCGTCCTTGCGACGCCGATGACTCGATAATCTCTCTCACCTCCGACACCGAGTCGGAAAAGCCTCGGGCTTCGGGGGTGATCGATCGCATAACCTCAGAGGTTTCGTACTCTACGGGGTGTAATCCACAATCTGTTCGTCCAGGATCCCTCCCGTACCGCAATACTCGATGCGCCCTTCTATGGGATGCCTAACGATGGCAAGGATCGATTCGAGGCCGGCGTCAAATATCCGTGGGACTCTTCGCCCTCGGACACCGACGTAGTTGCGCCTCCTCCGACGCGGCGCTCTAGCGATGCCGAGAATCACGCACCGGAGCCCGATCAAGGGCAGACTGGCGTTGATGAGGCCGTGCTTATCTCGCTGGAGCAGTCCGATCCCTACACCACGGGCAGCCCGCAACATCGGACGGCATTTCTCCCAGTAAGTATGAATCCTTTCAGCCATTACGTAAGCAATATGGGACGATTGTCGGTGGATATCGTTTGAAAAGCCACCATTTGGGACAAAGGAATACCTATGCTCACCACTATTGGACGGTCTAATAAGTCGGAATGCCCGTCGTGCTACGCTTTCGAGAGCATGGTCGAACCCGCGAAAATCCGAACGTCAATCATGGGTCTCGCCCTCCCCACCTGGTATCTGACCGTCGTCATCTGGTATCGCGTACGTGCTCTTCTCTTCGGACTCTTTCCCCTTCGCTCATGGAGACGCTCACACAGGACGATGTTCCTCCTGTCACGAAGCTAATCTGTCTCAACACATCCGGCGATGTATACCTGCGTGACTACTTCGTTGTTCGCCGGGTCTTCGATCGTGCCGGGGTCGAATACTTCAAGCTCTGGGATTCGTCTGAGACATCCTGGGCGCAGCACACCCTCAACGATCCTATCCAGGTCTCCCCAGGGCTTCGTCACACCTTGCTTTTACGCATGGTCTGGGTACGGCGCTGCGTACTTTTCGCATACAAGCTCCTGGATGCTACCTGTTCAGCCTGCTCCTACTTCGGACCCGCACGCTCCCTTCCCTCCCCGGGCCCACCTCCCTCCGCCAAGGCTCTAGGGAAACGGCGAGCGCTTGACTGAAACACGCGTCTTCCAAGTCCTCAAGTTGAACGAAGGATACGTATACCCCTCCCCGTTCGAACTTCTATCCAGCGGTACATATTTCACCTGGTTCCGTTCCTCGTTTGATTTAGAGCCCTTACCTCGCATCGTCTATTAACATACGTCTTGATCTCCTTTCTTTCCGTCGAGATTTTCCCTGTTCGCCGACATCGGCTTATACTTACCACACCCTTGGACTGCCTCGCCTAGCTTCAACAGCGCGGTGAGATTCGGATCGTTCCCACTTGGATCGATCGAGAGACTGTGATTCCTTTTTGTTGCCCTTCAACTTTGCTATTACCCTGACCGTTCGTTACTGTCATGGGCACGGCGAGCGGTCGTACTACTTTCACCCACTCTACGGTTGTACGTTACTAGCATTTGTAATGTGATAGTTTGCGTTGTTACCAGCCACTCTGCCCTCAACACTGCCAGTTTACTCGGCTTCCGCCGAGAGGCAGCTGTCCGTTTCAAGTTCCGCCGTTCTTCAAGGCTGATCGCCGCAAAATCCACGCCAGAGGCACTTGGCAAGGAGCCACTGCAACTCAACAATCAGGACCTCTTGATGTGGAAGTCCACATGTTTGCCCTACTCTCCGCGCAGGCCCTCGTGAAGAGAGCCCGAGGTTTGACGTTTATACGTCCGATTTTCAGAATGAGGCGACAAGTAGGCGCTCGAGTGCTCTGCCGCTCCTTTGACGAATCGGCGTCCGCCCGCTGTCACTGCCCCCCGAGCTTGACCCGTTGACGCGTCTTCCAACACCTAGTCTCGTTCCCATACCTCCTACCACTGGCAGTAAGAGCTTGTCTCCAGCCCAGCTCTTGACTAGTGTCTCAGACGCCATGGTGTTGTTTTCCAGGTTGGTGTAACGTGTATTCATTTTCCGCTCTTCCTCCACCCCAAGCTTGACTGGGCAGCCGTCTCCACACCTTCTCTAGCCCCTTCCATGCAGTCTCCAACCCCGCGCATTCCTGGGCAGCCCCCGCCTCCTCCTGGGCAGCGGCGCCCACACCTCCCCTCCAGCCCCGCCTACACGTGCCCCGGGCAGTCCCGTCCCTGCCCACTCTTGGACAGTCCTGCCTCCGCCATATCTTGGTAAGTCTCGCCCACGTCGGCTCCAGCGCCGCCCACACCGTCTCTTGCCGCGCCCATGTTCTCTTAGGGACTGCCCCGCCCACGCACCGTCCTGGGCAGCCCCACCTGCGCCGTCTCCTGGATTGCCCCCCCCCTACGCCATCTCTCACCACGCCTACACGCGTCCTGGGCATCCCCCTCTTCGCTCTCTCTCGGACAGCCCGCCTTCGCCTAATCTTGAGTGGTCTCCCGCCCCGTCTACGCACCTCCTGGATATCCCCGCCTGCCCTCTCTCACCCCGCCTACCACGCGTCCTGGGCAGCCCTGTCCTCGCCGTCTCCCGTCCCGGCCCCGTCGTCTCCTGGGCAGCCGCGCTCACGTCCTCTCCTTGGCAGTCCTGCCCATGCGTGCTCTGGCCGTGCCCACATAGTATCCTGGTCGAACCCGTCCTGCCCTCTGCCGACTCGCCCCTTACATATCTGGGCGTCCCCGCTCTCGCCCTCATGGCGGGCCGCCCACATCGTCTTCTGGACAGCCGCGCCCGCGCCATCTTCCGCCACACCCTCGCCCTCTCCCAGACAGCCCCGCTCATGCGCCTCGCCATGCCCACACTGTCTCCTAGGCGAATCCGTCCCCGCCCTCACCTGAGCAGCTCCGCCCACGCGCTCTTCGGGGGAGACTTCGCCTCCGCGCTCTCCTGCCCTGCCATCACGCTTTCGCTGCGCGCACCTTCCTTCCGTTTGTATCTCGTATCTCACAGTTACTCCACCCCCGAACCGCTTATAGCACGCTACGCTGCGCTTATAATGTTCGTCCTATAGCAACCTCGCTGCTCTTTCTGCAGCGTGTGGCACAAGGAGCCAATTTGGCACCCGAGCGCACCTTTCACATGTGCGTGGACAAGCGCAGAAGACTGTCTAGCTTTCAAGGTAGATGCAAACCAGTCTCGAGCAGTAATCGCCCTCGATAACGTATGTGTCCGATATGTAGCCCTGCCCGTACTCCCATCGCGCGATGGCGCAGGCGCACACAGCCTTTCTGTGAGCACTTCTTTCCGACCCCGAGGTACCGGTTTCAGTCTCGCTCAGGCTGTTTTGATGACTTACGCTTATTATGTTACGCAGCTTCCGAAGCGTCATCGGTCTTGACGCGTGCGCACCCATCTTGCCACCGTGCCTCGTACGCAGCCATCTCTGTGTGCACAAGGTCATCGCGCATTCGTGTTGCGCTTGATATCGAAAGTATGGATGGATAGCTGTCAGTTGTGTCGATCATAAGCATGTTAAGGCCTCTAGTATATTATTACTTCTTCCACCCGTCACTGCCATGTAACGACCAGGCCTACCGGCCTTCCAGATCCCCTAGGTTCCTTTGCCGCTCCCGCTTTGATCCCTCTCAACCCCGCGTCGCCAGGAGGTGCACGACGGTGCGGCAGGCAGTAGGTACCGATTCTTCCAAAGAATCGGTTATCAACGAGCATTGGACACCAGGCAGATCATGTGCGAAATGTGGACGGGCGCTTCTGGTGAGCATTGCCGTCGATCATCCGCACAGTGCTCTGAGCTACATACGCTCTACCGTCATGGGTGCTTTGCTCAAACCATGGCGCCCCTCAGCTCGGGACGGTGTGTGTACTATGCTGATATTGATAAGGCCATGCCATCCAAGGAATTCAGCGCCCTCATCTTGTCGCTCTCTCGGCGGCACGCAAACCTCCTCGTTCAGTTATGCACTAATTATGTCACTTTGCAGGGATACTTAGCACGCATTGGCACGGCGCCCAACTCGACGTGCCCGACTTGCGCTGAGGCAACTAAGACCGTCGTCCAATTCTTCCTCGCTTGCACAACGCGCTCGCTCTGCCGCGCTGTCCATATGGGACCGCCCGGCTTCTCCAGTCGCTCGCTCGCAACCTTGCTCAACTCGAAGGCCCAAGGATGGGCTCCGACCACTCTTCAAACTTGTCAACACCACGGAACGTTTGCGCTCTATTGGGGGGGAGGACCTTGCCGGCCCCCGTTCTGGGTACCCCGACAGCGACCCCGAAGACTGAGTAGATGCCCGGGCTGGCATATTCCTCGTCCGCTCACGACCTCCAGGCTCCTCGGGACCCCGCTCCTTTTGTTCTTGTCTCCCTCTCCTTAGCTTCCTCGCTCTGACCCCTCCTTTTGATATGTACAATAGATGTGCATGTTTTGCACATGATTTCTGCCCTGGGGCCAGGGGAGTTTCGGCGCCACCGCGGTGTCTGCCTGTCTGCCGGGTGCGCATACCCCTCCCAGAAAAAAACATACACAGATCCTCAACACGTCAGAGTGCCTCCTCTGGCGCGCGGAAGCGTCGTGATGTTCGAGTATGTATGCGTCAAGGACATCGATGGCAGGGCCCAACGGTCAGTTGCCTTCAACTCAGAATTTCATATCTCTTTACTGGCTTGCTGCAGCGCTGTGCCATCATCCACGTATGTTCACATCATATGTGTATGTTATATCTGCACACCTGTACACCAAAAACAGACGAAGAATCGGACCCGGGGCGGCGCCGTCCGCCCTTCTAAACCAAGTATCAGTAATCCGCATGTACTTGACGAAGCCGCCAGAGGGGACATCCGGTCGGCCCGGGGTATGACGTTGATGACATTCTAGAGATCTCGATTCCGCACCACTCGGCGTCGGCCGCACGATCGGCTTGTGATCAAGAGCACGAGCGTCGGGATTCTATCTTGCATCCCGCGCTCTCGTCGGCGACGTGCCGCTTTAGTCGCTCTCGGTGTGTCTCACGAGTTCAGCCTTGGTCTGTCACAAGAGGCGTATCCCGACCTCATGCCTTGTTCGGGCGATCTGAGCGACGGGAGAATGAAGGACTGACGGTGGGACGGACGATCTCGATGGAAAGTGTACGCGGCGGTGAGAGAGGGGGTTCCACTGCGAGGGACCGAAGGTGCCGGAGAAGGATCTAGATCTGCTCTGCCCTGATTCGCTCATCGGCGCCCTCCATTCAGGCGCCCGCGCATATCAGCCTCCTCCCCCACCCACGAGCACAATTGCCCATTCGTTCGTTAGGGCCTGTGCGCAAGACTGAACGGATGTCGCCGCTAGACGTTGCGAGGTGCTGGCCGAATGTAATTCGAGGTTGCAAATCGAGTCACCGCCCAGGCTGACCCGTTCCCTCGCGGCCGGTATGTACAAGTTAGGATCTGAACGGACTTCGCTTGACCCCTCGTTCGGAGCGCCAAACAAACATCCCTCAGCCAGGCATAGGTCGCTCGGACGGTCACTGCGGCACTCACCGGCGCTCCGCCGTAACCCTACCTCCTGTGGTATATCATTGTGTTTGCTTTGCATCGCATCTCAAGCTTGACATGACTTGCCTGAATAGCTGTGAGTCGAAAGAATCTTCTAATAGCAATGATCAACACACCTTAGAACTCGCTCGTAAGTATCCATAGTGCTTGATGTGCTTACGCCGTGCTGAGAACTCATTGATCCCAGTGCGTTGGAGGGAGGCACGCCCTCTGGCGAGTTCTTGCGGGGTTTACAGCAGAATTACGTTCGTCGCAGAGCTTTTCGGCTATCCAGAACTATCCTCGTTTAGGCTGTTCCCTGCCATCAAACATCCTCTGGCGCCTCGGATGGCGACGTCCGTCCAGAATCGAGCAGCGCCAATAAGTACCTTTCTCACTCTTTCCCCAATAGCCTCTTCCTCCCCTCCCCCATTGCTCGCCGCGCGTATTCCTCATCTCCCGCTGTGCGCTTTCTATTGCTACCGCCAACTCACCGCATCGTTCCCCCCAATTCCCCTTCTGGTCCGTAATTGTGTCAGACTTCCGTGCCCTTATACGATCTAACTAATACTCAATGACGACAGATCTGCATCACAACATGCCTGACGACGGCCCGATGATACTGTTCGAGCACTGCGGCGTACCATCGTATTGTTCGGACATATCCTCGAGCCGTTCGTCTCGCTCTCCTTCGTCCGCGCCACCTACGCCCACCGAGCAGCCTTCCGGCTACTCTCTTGAGGACGCCGCGGAGGACAGATGGAACCTCGTTCCCTACGACATCCCATGGGGTCCCGACTATTACCACTACCAAACCGGCACTCTACCCGGGCCCGAAGGCACAAGCTTCTTCTTCCGATCCCCGATCCCCTTCTCAAAGCGGCGCACGCAAAAGGCATGCAACAAGTGCCGCCAGCGCAAGGCCAAGGTATGTGCTTACCATCTTTGGCCTGACCCTCCAGGCTTAGGCCACTTTGCATTGTAGTGCAGTGGAAGTCGCCCGACGTGCAGCCGCTGCCTTTCGCGCGGCTACATCTGCGAATACGATGAACAAGATAAGCGTCGCTCTCGTCGTGTGGTTCGGCCACGGTCTCGTTCGCAAGGGGTACGTACGCGACGAGATCCGTCAGAGGGGAAGGCGCACGAGACGGAGTGCTCGTCTACCGAAGGAGATTTCCCCCGCCCTCGCGATGTGCAGACTTTACCGCCCCAGCCGCTTGGAATCGAGCCCGGCTTGACCATTCCTGGCTACGTCGTGTTACCAGACAGCGGTGACACGTCCGACACGCCCTCCTCTTCTGTCAAGTACTGCTCTCCCTGGGACGACACCAGCTACCCTTCCGAGTCCTCCGGCGAGCACCACGTTGGCAAGTACTTCGACTCTCCGCAGTACGTTGCCGACGTCGACACCCCGTCCCACGCACATCATGCGGATCAACCGCAAGGGAGTCTTCAGCACCCGACCGTGTTGCACGCTCCTCGGCCTGTCCGATGCGTCGGTTCGCCGCCGTTCCTCTCCTCCCTGGCGCAGCAATCAATGTCGTCTTCGTCGTTCGCAGCGCGCAAGTTCCCGTATGATGAGATGCTTATCAACATGCAACGGTCGCCAGCTGCCGAGATTGTCTCGCAAATCGCCATCCCCCAGCTCCCGTCAATCCCATCCGTAGAAATTGCTGCCATACAGAGCGCCATTGAGTACGTCCCCGTGGATTGCTATGCATATAGCTATCCGGCTAACTCCACACGCAGATATGCCTCGCATCCGCAAGGGATACTTTTGTGAGAGTCCGTTACCGGACGCAACTCGGTACGGCACTCGCCGTGCTCGCGTGGAGTAGGCGCTCATATATATACCCCCTACGATACGCTTGTCATACCTCAGTTGGTTATCGCATCCACTGAGGTATGTATTCTACGCTACACTCTACATACGAACACACTCACAGTACCCTACAGTCCCCGGCTTACCGGCTATCCAGGTACTGAATACAGTTGGTTATCGCATCCACTGAGTCCCCGGCTTACCGGCTATCCAGGTCCTAACAACTTTGTTACGAGGCATCGATGCTCCAGCACCCCTTACTGCAGTACCAGTACTCGGAACCAGCCTACAACTCGGATGCGTCGATGCTGCCGGACAACGTCGCAGAGACGATGTTGTATACCATGATTCGTGCGGGCATGACGCCGTCTACAACGACATCAGATCCCTCTCTCTCAGCCTGGTCCTACGTACCGTACTGTCGAAGACCTCGATGGTTTTCTGGGTTCATGCGATAAACAGCCGGATGCTCGTTACGTGCGCACTCCCGTTGCGCTGCTTCTTCCGTCTCACATCATCAAGGTATTGCGTAAACGATCCCCTCTCCACGCTGTTCTCTCGGTGTCCGGGACTCCTCCCTGGTGCGCCCGTTCTGCCGTCGCCCCATAGTGCTACCTGTACCCTTGATGTTCGTGCTCGCCTCTCCTTGTTTCGCTTTCGCTTTGACAAGTTACTCGCACTCCTCTACTCTCCGCACCTACGTACTTTACTACTTATCTCGACGGTCGTCTATCTGTACATACCCCAGACTATCATTACCTGTAGGCAGACTATATACTGACAAGACAGCCGTGTGCCTGTCCCTGCCGCTATGCGCTCAAGCTCTCTCGAAATGCCGTGGCTTTAGTTGTCTCGGAACGCGGGGTTGCGGTCGTCCTGGAGTGTGTGAGCATGCAGGTGAATACACAATCCTCAAGCGCAGCAGTGCGCTTCTAGACGGCGACGCACTCGCCCTCCGTCAACAGCGTCGACGTCATCCGAGTCGGGTTGCCGGGGTTTTTACACGACGCATTTCCTCTCGGTGAGCATCTTCCTCGTCGTACGGACGCGCGAACCGACGGCGTAGGAACGCGGGGAGGGCCGCCAGTGCCGTAGATAGCTTGTAATGCGTCGTGCAACATTCTCCTTGCGCTGCCTCGACCCGCACGTTCCACGGCGCACGCGGGGTCCACCTTTCGAGCTCCTCTTCATGCATCATCTCTCCCCAGTACGGCGACTCATCACGAGTCTCGCAGGTGGAGCTTTGTGAATCCCGTAGGTCACGTAGCGCACACTGCAATGTATGTAGTACTGCATGTCCGGAGTACACTACTAGGTGCACGAGGGCCATATATGAAAGTAATGTACATTTGAAGTCCTTTCATGGTGTTGGAGGACGCCTTCGGAGTGTTGGCTTTGTAGGCGGGTGGACGGCCGCCTTTGAGTCCGCAACTCGGAGAACGCCGAGCGTGTGCTTGCGCGGCGGAAAATGCCACGTCGCTCTTGCCTTCGCCTTGTCATGTCTCATCTCATCCTCCTTTCTGCTGCTGTCTTGCGCGTGGGTCCTGCCGTCCTGGGACTTTCTCTGTCGCTTCTTGCCTAATCTACCGTCATCTGGCAGCTCATTGGGGTCCTCAGGCAGCTGGATGTAAAGTCGTGATGAGCGCGACGTTCAGCGTGCCGCCGCACCGGGACCAGATGCTCATGTGTGTGGGATTACTACGACAAGGGCCGCAAGCCGCGCTCGTGGAAAGACACGGCGCGCGAGCTCTACAAGGTGTTCGCCAAGTACTCGGTCAGTGTTGCTACTGTCGCGCATCCGAAGATGAGGCGCGTAACTGACTTTATACGGATAGCCAGCGGACTCATTCTCGCTCATCAACGACCCGTGCAATGGGTTTAGCAAGCTGCGCATCGTTGACAAGCTCGGCAACATCTGAGGGGGACGCCCGGTGCTTTGTGCGTCCTCCCATGCGCCTCTCCGCCCACTATCAATCATTCTAACGACTAACGGTCTCCATCGACTGAGATGTAAACATCGAGACTGAGAACCTGAAGCAGGCGGTCGTGAATCTGCTCAAAGCCGGACAACCGTCTTCAACGGCTGCGACGTCGGTCAATTCTCCGACCGCCAAACCGACATCATAGACACCGCTCTGTTCGACTACGAGGTGAGCCTGACCCACCTCGCCCCACGCATTCTCCGTGCATTGCTTCCTACCGCGCCGTGTACGTAGGCAGCGTCCGACATCGAGTTTGTGCTGACGAAGACGAACCGGTTGCGCACGTCCGCATCGTCGATGACTCACGCCATGGTCATGACAGGCGTGCACCTTGACGGCGCGGGCAGGCCCGTGCGCTACAAGGTCGAGAACTCGTGGGGCGACACCCCGGGGAACAAGGGCTACTTCGTGATGAGCCATGTGTGGTCCAAGCAGTCCATGTACCAGGTCGTCGTGCTGTGCGCGCTCGCACCAAAGGAGCTCGTTGCCGCATTCAACAAGGACGAGGCGAACGGTACGTCTTGCACAGGGCGAATACGCGCTCGCGAAACACGACCCCCGCATCCGGGACCGTGAGCTGGGAAACAGCGGGTGCACACTGTGAGTAGCGACCGAATCTACGAGCCGTTGTAAGAGTATGCGGAACACGGGCACAAGTACGCCCGTGGATGGTATGGGTACGTCTGGGGACAGCTGTGTGCAGTACAAATTGGCTGACGCTACCTGCACGCTGCAACTGACCTTACAATCTGCTCGCTGTCTATGCCCAGCCTCCGGCTGAATCTTGGCTCTCCTGGTGTCATCCATGTACTGGCATGCACGGTGTCTCTGGGCCAATATATGTTGTGAGTCAGTTCTCCCGTCTGTGATCCCGGCCATCCCTCCGCTCTCCTTGCGTTGTCTCCCCGTTGTGGATACTTTGCGCTGATACCTTGACGGTCCTCGGCCGTCCTCGAGTCTGTCATCGTATGCTTATCGTCGTCGGAGCCATATGGGTTCGTGCTCGGGCTTCGATAGCCTGCGCTTTCCGCTCTTGGTTTTGTTTGTGTATGCAAATCCGACATTGGGTTTGGCAGCTCTGTCTCCTTGGTGGAGTCTGCTGCGTGTTCGCTTCGCTTTTGTACATCACTAATACCATAGCCAATCTATCTTGTGCAACGTCGTACATGGTGGTCTGTGATGTGGGTGATAGATCAAGTAGACAAATGGTGGTGTTATACGGATCACAGAAAGCTACGGCCCAGCTACGAGACGACTATGTATCTCTGTGAACGGCTACCTGTGCGTCATCAACGTGGGGATGTCTACAAATCTACGGCATCTAGGTAGCTGACATAGACCTGCATAGCCATACCGTTGCGGCCTGCGAAACATGCTACATTCCACGCCGCCTCGTACGCGGTCACTGCGGGTCGCCATACCGAACGCCGTCGCCTGCCATGCCGTTCACTCCACAGACTACAATGGCCAAGTTCTCCCGCGGAAGTGAATTGTCTCGCTACATGGTCAAACTCCGTGTCTGTCCCGACGCTTACCTCGTTGTTTCAAGGACTCCAATCCGCCTATAAACACCCGAGGGTGAGGCGAACACAGTGCATCCGCCAGGCAGAGCACGACGCCCGCGCCGCGCTCTGCCTATTGAACTTCAGGGTGAGGCCAGCGGCTGGTGCGTAATTTAAGGACTGGCTCACCACGCTCTCAGTCGCTCAATGGTCCTGCGCACGGTTTGTTGTAGCGCCCTTCGCGTTCCGTCGCGAGGGCGTAGCTGCACGATGATGTGCGGCGCAGAGTCCTGAAGCAAAGGAGCCTTCACTGCCCACATTACAGCACTCCGAGAAGCCGGCGAACAACGCGGTAGCGCGAAGTCCTCGCCGTCGACGTACTGCTAGTTCCCCCGGACCAATGCTCTCCTCTCGTGCTAGGACTATCACATTCGTACTAGTCCACTCGTCCGAGTCGGTTATATTAGTCAGAGCTTGCTTGCCCCAGTCAGCTTCGCCGGGCGAGGCGGTTCGCATGCCCTTTTCAGCGCCGACCGTGACGGCGGAAGTTGACCGGAGTACTCTCGTGCTCCGCCGTCCGCCTCCACAGACGACGACGAAACGCTCTGCGCGGCATGCGTGATGTTGACAGCGCCTTAGGTGAGTATCCTCCCGGACATATTGGCAGAGATTCCCGGCTTTAAACCGCTTGCTGTGACGTCTGACAGCTCGGAGACATCCCTCTCCGTCTGTCAGTTGAATACCTGCACGGCAGACGCGAATGATCGTCGTCGCGCTCTACACAAAACCGCTTTTGCATCAGCGGTCTGAATGCGGGTGAGTCGCAAGCGCATGTAGGCGGGATGCGAGCGACTCCATGCCGGTGTGCAACATTGAGGATGTTACGCCGCTGCATGTAGAACACGGACAGCCTACATCGATGCAGTAGGAAACGTACACCGATAGGCTATCTCGGTGCAGGCTCATGGAATGATCTATCATCGGATTTAAGGAGCTGCAGTGGCACTTACGAAGTAGAAGTTATACTCGCGGCATCCAACTTCCTGTCTTCGGCGAGTCTCCAGAAGTGAGGTGCCACTGGCGACACTCCGGAGCATGGTCAGGAATACATTCGGGATGCATCTGATATGCCTCTTAGATGTGCTAAAGAATGCATCCAAATGTGACCTGGAATACGTCCTATGATGCATCCTAGAACGCATCCTAGAACACATCCTGGAATGCATTCCGGAATGTATCTGGGGATGCATCCCGGGATATATCCCAGAATGCATCCCGGAATGCATCTCGCCAAATGCATCCTGCTATTAGTAGTGGCCAGGCTCGCGTCCTGCATTAGTCTGTGTTTTTGTAGACAGTGTATTCTTTCAAGTACACGGTGACAGAACACATTGTGAATGCATTCTGCCAGTGGATGCATTCTGGATGCATCCCAGCATTGATGACCCCATCATACCGGATGCATCCTCTTAACTGAAGCTACTCCTCCGCGACTGGTTCGAACGCGACGGCAACAACCGCCTGCACGTGCACTACTGTCCGTCGCATTCCGGTATCGAGGAGAACGACGCGGTCGATATGGACGTCAAGTACATGGCTCGGGAACCTGGTCGCTTACCTCCCGGGCCCTACTCGCGCTCATACGCGTACATACGGAGCGGATACACCGATTACGCCCTCCGACAGTGGGAAGCCCTCGCAAACAAGGACCCCAAGGCCTAGTACTTCGGCCGATACCATCTGCGCCGCCCTTCCTTCCGCCGACCCCGCCATACCAAGTGTAACGGGCCGGCGCCCCGCGCCGGACGAGATCGTGCGAGAACGAGGTGTATTGAGGGCGTAGACGAGGATACAAGGCAAGCGAGAGGATGGCGCGCGAGCGCCGACGCCGTACTGGCGTTGGTTCGTCGAAGAGAGACGGGCGCGATGCGGGAGCGTATAGTAGCGATTCCAAAATAGGTAAGTCACGTGTACAGTGGCCGTTACACTATCTCCTCCTTCAAGCTGCGGCTCGAGGAGTGGGCGACGAGAGACGTAGCTATGGGGGAACTAAGCTAGTGACTAAGAGAACACGAACAAGTATGCAAATATAATACCAAAACATAAGCGATAAAACACGGCAACGCCGTAGTGCATGGACGAGGTACCGTAAACAGGGTAGGGCAAGAAGCGAGGGCGGACGTGATGATGTGGGGGCGAGACGGGGCAAAACAAAACATAAACCTAGACGGGAATTGCAACAAAGGTGTATGCGGATGTCGAGGGGACGTCGTGTCCCGCAAGACCAGAGATGTCGAACGGGGAGCTGCAGGCTCCGAACGACCAAGACGAGGGATGCCTTCGGCAGAGACCAAAGCCTCATGCCGACCAGAATCGTGACGGGGTACGAATGGCGGGGGTGTCAACAGAGACCAAAGTCTCACAAAGACGGGCAAAGATGCTGCACCAGGACTTACTTGACCGAAGCCACTGCCTGTGAGCGGGGACATGGCGAGAGGGATGCCGACGCGGGACGGCCACTGCCGAGGTGCAAAGACCAAGAGCGGGAATGGGAACGGGAGTGTCGGCGCGGTTCGACCTCGGCCGAGGTGCGCACAACCGGACAAGAGAGTGCACTGGGGGGCGAAGAATATGGCGATGAGTTCAAGGGACAGGGTGTCGAGGGCGGAGACGGTAGCTGTGCGACGACGAGAGAGGGAGGAGCCGGACATGAGCCGGTATGCGGCGAGGAAGATGGGGCTATGACGCTGGAAGGTGTGCGGATGGTGTCGAAGTCGAGGCGTGCCGGGTGATCGAATGATGAACGTGGGCGTGAAAGCGTCGAAAATGCGAAAAGCGTGGCTGGAAAACGAAGATCTTGAAGGCGCAAAAATCTTGAAAAATGCGCGAGGCTGGATGCCGCTCGTCCCGAGGCGCCATCCAGAGAAGAGCGCGTCGCGCTGCACGCTGCGACGGCTACGATGGAGACAGCGGAGGGAGACCTGCGCCCATGCGAGGCTCTCCGCATCCGCTGCGAACCTGCACGGACGCGCCGACTGCGCTCCGGCAGTCCTCCGCACCCTTCGGCCTGCCTCTGCGAGTCGTCCTGGAGGTCTCCGAGGACGCTTGCTGGTCGCCTTGCTCCATCTGCGCGTCCTCCCGAGGCTCCATCTTCACTACACCTATCCCCCTTTTTTCCGCCGAGGATTTCCTCGACGGAGCCTGAGGCGAGGAAATACGAGGCGATTTGAAGAGGGAAGGAGGATTGGGGGATGGAGGGAGGGACCAGACGTGAGCGGGTGAGCGTGGTGAACGAGGAGAGGCGGAGTTGTCGGCCGAGTGGATGATAGGGGCGGAGAAAGCGAAGAAAGCGAGGGAAAAAAAAAGGGCGGGAAGCGCACCGTGAAGGCGCGGGGTACAGACGTCGACCGCTGAGCTCCTGATGTGGCATGGGAGCTGGGGTGAGCGGCGATGCGGCCGACGGGACAGGGGAGCCGTGTGAGGGCGAAGGACAAGGGGGAGAGGCGGAGAATAGGTGCCCGGGGCCTTGAAGAGCAGCGAGAGCGCGGCCAGCCACAAATCCGACGGGGCGAGTGTCTCTGCAGGCGCTGGCTCGAGGAGAGATGTCGAGGGACAGCCTGCGCCGCAGACTGCGACCGAGGATTGAACAGCCGGGGGGGCTGAGAAAGCAAGGAAGGAGTCGCCGAGGGGTGAATAAGGAAAGAAGGCTGCCGTAGTGAACAGCGGCAGACAGGGGGCGCGAAAGTCTTGCCTGCTTGACAGCTTGCGCAATTGTGAAAGAGCGAGCGTAGTGGAGACCGTGGGGATCGCACGGGGACCGCCGGGGTAAGCGAGCTCGCTGTCCCCAGATAGGGGCTTGGAAGCGAGCGGCGGTCAAGCACGAGCAGGGTGGCTACAGTCGTGGATGAAAGAGCGGTGGCCTCGGGGAAGGCCGCAGAAAGAATAAAAAGACAAAGCAAGAGAGACGAGGAATGGTCGCCATGAAGAACGACGGCGACCGAGGGTGCGCGAGGGCGATAACGCTTGAACCTCGCAAGTTTGGTGGACGAACCAAACTGTAACGGGCCGGCGCCCCGCGCCGGACGAGATCGTGCGAGAACGAGGTGTATTGAGGGCGTAGACGAGGATACAAGGCAAGCGAGAGGATGGCGCGCGAGCGCCGACGCCGTACTGGCGTTGGTTCGTCGAAGAGAGACGGGCGCGATGCGGGAGCGTATAGTAGCGATTCCAAAATAGGTAAGTCACGTGTACAGTGGCCGTTACACCAAGCCCTTCCCCCTTCAACGCCTCGGCGGCCGGCCGGCCCTCGTACGCGTCGCCCGCTTCATCCAATGCATTACCGACCACGGCCCGACTGGACGGTACCGCGACCGCTTCCGCGCACGCCACGGCGAGCCAACCCTCTGCTTCGACCACGAGGACGGGCGCGGCCACTACCACACGCGCGAGCACATACTATTCGTGTGTGACCGCTACGAACGCCAGCACCACTACTCTCGACTCGAGGAACTACTCGAATCCCTGGACCCCTTCTACGAGATTCAACGGTTCCTCCAGGACAACCCGACGGCGATGTCCTTCGAGGACCTCCCCGGAGAGTAATCCTGGAGCGCTTTTTCGACGCCACGACCCCCCACGGCCATTCACGACTCAACGGCGCATAGACGACCCGGAAGACGCTTCATATGTTTGGGGAATCGTTGTAAAAATCCCTCTTTCTCGATGTAGCAGGCGGCTGTCAAAGCACTGCGTGTAGAGTAGCCACTGTATAATAGGATACCCCGGATCAATCAAAAAAAAAAAAAAAGACAAGACGAGCTCCACCCGAGACAGTGAAATCGCGCTGCAAATAATCCCTAGTACCTGGCTTCACCCGGTGGTGTAGGTAGGCCCGCCGCGCTGCCACACACGTGAACGCGTCTCGACGCGTCGCACTCCCGTCTGGGAACGAGACCACATCTGGGCGTGGTTCGCTGCCGAGTGCGGCGCGATACGGCTGTCCCTCCGATTCGACTTGTGTAACCTTGCCTTTGAACTCGATTATTTACACCGTAGATGGCTGTGCGAGGCTATCCAGAAACCATACTTCAGCTTTGTCGGTGAAAGGAGGCTGGCGATCGTACGTAGATCTGAACATCACGTATGTCTAAAAGGTTTACTTTAGACCTCCAAAAGCACATTTACTCACCCACTCAGTTCGTCTCAGATTCAAATCCCAAGAGACCTCGTAAATCTCTGTAATTTACTGCATTGAGATGACCCTGCAAGTCTGAGAGCCAACGGACGAGAACCGGTGGCAAGACTAACGATTTGGAATATATGTCGCTATTTGCATTGGCCATCCACTGATACCGTTTTATCAGTAGCTCCGGCACGTTCGAGAGCTCGCGTTGCTGACTGGCCAAGCGCAGCTGGTTCTTGATCAGTAGTGTCCAAGCACACTTCCCACTTCCAGGGCAGGGTGGAGGCAGAGGAGAATTACTACTGCACTTACTGAGCGTTTCCGAACCGAACGACTTCAGCAGAGAGCATCCAGGCAGCAGGGCGTACTCGCATCCTCGAGGCCAAAGCAAGTCGCGTCCGCAGCAGAGACAACTGGGGGCTGCTCTACGACGACGGGTGCGGCCCGTGCGGAGCTGACACGAGTAAGATCCACCTTCCAACGGCCGTGCCATTGGCTCAAGAGCGCGGCCTTGACCAGAGATGGGAAGGGCGGAGGTGGGTAGAGTGATGTGGACGACGCCAGAGAGAGGAAGCCACCGTCTCATCCAACGTGCGCCAACGCAAGGTCAGCGACGACGAAGTTGCACGAGGCGGGGACGAGAACCCGCAGCTTCGAGCATGGCTGTGTGACGGCCCCGAGAAGGTGATCATAGATCGATCGTGTTTTGTGCGAGGGACTTGCGGTTGGTCTTGCACTAGAGGATTGCACGCTTGTGGCACGCCAAGCTAAAACGCTATGCAACGGGCTACAGCGCTGCGCAGCAGTCAGCTACCTTGACCCTCACGTCTGCCCAATTTCACTCACCTGTACAGTGGACCGTAGTGGTAGTCTTCACCGACCAGAGAGATATACTGACAGCCAAGCGGATCTCGCGCCTGCACGCCGTAGTTTGCGCGGAGCAAATCCCATTCCAAGACCACAGGAGCGCGGTAGAACGACCAATCGGCCAAGACGTCATGATGCAGCCCTCCTTCGAGCGCATAAGCAGGCGAAAGCAGCTATCAGCAATCCTCCTCTTACCCTGCAAACTCGCCTGACTTCCCAACCCAGGACATCGTAGACCTATCTCTAGGCTCCTCAATGATGTTCTTGGCCAATGAACGGACACCCTGAGGGTGGATGGCAAACGGAGAGACCGGATGTACCACACTTGCAGCTTACATCGCGTGAGGAATCACTCCCCGCCTGTAAAATGTCCTTCACTTCACTGCCCGTGATCACACACACCCTCCCGTGTCATTGGTGCAGGCTGTCACCTCGCCCCCGATGCCGAGACCACCCTATAGCGCACCAACAGTCGTTGCGCCTCATAGACGTGACTCTGCCGCGAGACTGCGGCGAGCCGGGCGGGGCGCCCTGGACACTTCCCAATTGGGAGATCCGGCGCTCGCCTCCCAGCTCCAGCTCGCACGAAAATTTTACAACGCGCGCATCGACCCTCACCTCCTCTCTGCTTGCGTGGTGGACCTCAATGTAAACACCATCGACCTCATCGAAGCGGAGGAGGTGAAACACACATACGCGAGGCGCGCGCTGCGCCTCCCCAGGCACGCGACTTCCATGCTCGCCCTACTGGACCTCGGTCTCCTTCTCGTGCGATACCGACGCGCTCTCATGGCCCTGCGCTACCTCACCTACCTGCTCTCTCCGAATGCGCCTACAGCTGCGGCTGCCGCCCTCTCCGCCGCAGTCACTCTCGCCCGTGAGGGGCATACCTCATGGGTCAGCGACCTGGTGTACACTCTGCGAAACCTGCCCGACCCTGTCTCTCTCGATTTCCGTGTAGACTTGACATCAGACGCTGTCGCAAGCTACACTGAACGGGTCCACCAGTCCGTACAGCTCCACACCGTACACTGCATCGCCTCCGCGTCAAAGCCGATCCTGTGGAAGCGCGGAATACTACCGGCTCTGTCCACCACCTCTGGTGCTCCTCCCGCCGTGGACAACCTTTTCCGCCTGCGACCATACACTGGTATCGTGTCCGTCAACGCCCGCGCGTCAGTCGCCGCCCTCCTAGCAGGAGTGCCGCCCGGCACACAACGTCCCACGTGAAAGGCGCATCTGCCGCTTCTGCAAGACGCGTGACGCCGTTGAGGACGAGGAACACTTCCTCTTCCTCTGCCCTGACGAGACCCTCGTTACCCTTCGGGCTCACTTCCACCACGAAGTCCTCCGTCGCGTCCCAACCATGCTACACACACGACGCCGTTCAACGGGGTGGCAGTTCCTCGCCCTCTGCCTGCTGCACCCCAGTCTCGCGGCGACCGCGGCCGAGTTCGTCCAACGTGTGGGCGACCGCTGCAAGGCGGTCGAGCTGGTGATAATCCTAACAGACGAGGACTGGGACTGTACTCCCCACGGTATTGACGACCCTCCTGTACATGTATAATGATTTATAACTCCCCCCTGTTCTTATGGAGGGCAACTACAGTATGTCCTTGTTGGACGTGCACACACTGGAACCTGATTTTCGCTTCCGTGGTGATGGCTATCATATGCGTGGAGGACCGCGCTGCCATCCACTCCCTGCTGGTTTCTCCCGGATGGGTTTACAGCGGCGACACGGGTCGGGTTACCTGCCTAAGTCGATGCGTAACGACGACTGGCCCGTCCTCTTCTCCTGGGCCTGGGGGAGTGTTGTTGGAGCGTGCAGGAGCACCATTCAATACCGGGGTTTTTGCACATTTTTCCCCGGTTTTACCCCAGGTAATGCCAACGTGAGGCGCCTGCTTGTCTGCGACACATTGTGTCACAGATCAAAGCCAGGGAGAAGAGAACGGAGTACTGCCAGTCAAAGTGCGGATAGCGACGTGGCCAGGTGTTTGCACTGCCCGGCGGGAGATTCAAGTAGTGCTCTTGTGTTTCGGACGTGCATATGAGTCGTATAGGTTGGCAGTGTAATAGGGTGTTACGATACATTATGTAAGGCTAGCCTACGACTAGGGAGATGTATGCGCGTGCGAGATCAAAATATAACACTCACTCACTCACTCACTCGCACTCGACCATAGCGCCCGACCAGTGCTCCTCGACCAGTCCCGCAGCGCTGCTCCCTCCCACATCCAAGCGCAAGCACCTCACGAGGCCGCTGATGGACTTACACGCAACAGTGTCATGGACGGTGGGCGTCCCGTGCGTGCCAAGTGACTTCCGCCCCGAACGGCGAGAGCACTGCATTCGTGCAATGGCTTCTGCTCGCTCAGGTTGGGATACGTGCGAACACGAGCAGCGTGCCCTACCCGGCGCCGTGTTGCTAGAGCTCGGGATCGAGAGGCCAGATCCCGCATATCGGAGCCGACGAACGCCTCTACGCAGAGAGCCTATCAACCAATCCCTGCGTCGGCATCTTCACCCAATCAATCCGCAGCGACAGTCATATGGGATGCGAGCTTGCTAACGTCGGCGGCTTCGTCCAGGAGGCCGTCCGACGGTCCATCGGGGTGGACATGTTGACGGCTGTCAGCACCTCTGAAACCTCAATCTCAACGCCGGACGTGCATCCACGAACGGCAGTCGGGCGCGCCACAGAGCATCCAAGCATTGCCTGGTAGTGGCGGCCGCACTCAATGAACGACAGCACGCATAGGACGGCACAGAACGCCTTACAGTGACGCCCGCCAATCGCCTCTGCTGAGCTTTCTTCACGGCGAGACGAGCCGGTCACGAACGCCTGAAACACGCACGATCCGGCTGGCGAGAACGTCGGGAGCGTCCTGTTCCGGTACCTCTACATTCGGAGAGGGTAGCTCGAATATCGCGTGAGCGCCCTCTGCCTCACTCTCGGCGGTCAGGACTAGCCGTTTGCCGTTGCGCTAGAGCGAGTTATACAACGGGCACGACCCCTCGCTCTCCCGCGCAGAAGAGGCCGGAACGGTTGCTTCACATCGTGGACGTGTTCCTGCACCCGCCGCTTCAGTGATGACCGCACCGGGCTGGCTGGTGAAACGTAAACGCACGCATACGCACGACGGCTGTCTGAGCTGGGGCCGTATTAAGAAGTCGACGGTGACCTTGACGGCCGCTTCAGCCAGCTTCTTTGCACGGAGGGTCTCGCTAATTGCGGGCAGCGACCGGAAGAATACTTCCCGTTCGTTGACAGGAATGCGGTCTACCCGGTCGTGGAATCGCAGAGCTGTACAGCCGCACAGGTATAAGCGCAAGCGTGGGCCGACCACTCCAAAGAAGAAGACGCACCGCGGTGGATAGTTGTGCGACCCCTTCTCCCGCACAGGCAGTGTCTTCGAGCCGTTCAACCAGGTGATCCAATTCGCCTCCGTCGTGGACGATCGAAGCGGACATGCGCAGGGCACGCAACGCGAGGAGCATGGAGCGTGGCGCCAACGAGACACTGGGTTATTTGCCTTGACCCGCCGGAAGTCGTGTCGAGTAGCCGAGAGCTTGAGAAGGCGCAAGCAACTGCATCAGGAAAAAGCATTTTGGCTGTAGTTGTGAGCGCGGACATGTAGGCCGGGTAGACGCCGTAGTCGGCAGGTTCCATGCTATAGCCTACCGTAGTGATTGTAGATGGCATAGTACAGATGGCAGAGGCATACGAAAATGATTAACTAGACCTCATTCAAATATCTAAACAGTACAAAGTCATGATGTCGGAGGTATGGGTTCACGTAGAATTTAACCGTCAAATTGTCCAAAATGTCCCCAACAAGCAGACGATGGTCGAGCTGCTTCCCCCAGCACGGAATAAGGTGACAAGTACGACTTATGTGACTCACAGGAATAATAGACGAGAACCGGCGGTGCTGGCGCGTAGAGGCTGAGACAATATACATACCTGTGACACCGTCCGCCGCCGACCGGAAGGGAGTGAACCAATCCACGTAAGCAAGGGGCTCTGTGATTCCGTAAAGCGCAGCGTTGTACAGTGGCGGTAGGTTGAAGATGAGACGGACGCGCGCAACACGCAGACCTGTGTGTTGTTTGCGATACGCGCACTGGCAGTCAGCGCCTGCAGTACTATGACGCGGTACATGCACGTAGACAACGTACCGTGTAATGGTTTCGTATGGACGAATTGCGTCGTGGCGGATTGGCCCGGGTCGCGCGCGAGCACGGTCGAGAGATTTGCGGGGATCACCGAGCCGTTCGGGCGTCGATGAGAGCGCGAGGCGCGGATGCTGTCGATTGGCCGGAGCGGGGAGACCTGCGAGACGACAGGCAGCCGGATTTTGATTTGCTTGTAGGCGGAGATGCGTGAGAGACTGTGCAGTTGAGGAGGAGGTGGGACGGGCGCATTGTCTGCGGTGCGGCGCGATGTCAAGAACTTGGTGAGACAGGAGGCGAACTCCGTGGCACCAAAGTCGCTGACAATCTGATCAACGGTCAGAGACGGGAACGCCGGTGTCTTCGCGACGCGGTAGCCCTGTACCCAGGCAGCCTCCGAACTTGGTGTGTCGTCGCCGTCACTGTCAGAGTCCGAGTCGTCTTGGGAGTCGTCGAGGCGTGCGCGTGAAGTGCCGGCAGGGACTGAGGAAGGCGATGGATGGGTAGGGCCTGCGGGAGTATTGGAGTCTGCCAGTGACTCTGAGGCGGACACGGCGGGCAAGAGAGGTCAGCATCAGATGCGCGTGAAGACAGGTGGTAGTACACACGACGTGAAGGTGCTGCATCGGAGAGATCCAGCGACTGCTTCCAATTGACGTAGGCTGTGAACCGATGGACAGCCTCATGGCGGTCCAGCCATCGTGTCATCTGCTGGATGTACGTCGACTGCTTGTTGCTGGCGCCGTACGCGAGCTTCGCGAAGTCGATGTGGAGGCGCTCGGGATGCTCCGTGCTGTATCCGGAGGCAGCGCCAACAGCGCGGATGCCGCGCTCGTAGTGTTCCATGGAGTGCCCCTTTGGGAAATTGAAGTGTTGACGGATCTCGAAGTCTACGAAAATGTGCTTGTACCTGTGGAAGTCCGTCCAAGCCTGGTGTAAAGCGTTCAAAGAAACGTCCGTGTGGGTTTCGAAATGGGCGTAGTAGATGAAATCCAGAACGGCGCGGGCGGCACGGGTGACCCGTTCATCAGACGCACCCGCGATGGCGCCGAGAAACACCTTCTCCATGTTCTTGTACTCCGTTCCGGTCCACTGGGACACTAGCGAGATCCCTTTCTTGAAGTGCCGGAGCTCCGGGTGGCGCAGCATTCCCATGAAGCGTCGGTCGATCTCACTTGCTCCTCCTGTGTCCGCCATCGCCTTCGTCACCCAGCTCACGAGATGATCTTTGAAAACCCCCTTATGGAGTTGATGCAGTATGTCCGGGGTGAGCGCGGCGAAGATGTTGCAGTGCGGTAGGTCTTCCCAGAATGGCTCGACGGCGCGAAGTCCCCACTCAGAGAATTCGGCAGGCTTCCGAGCGGCCGAGCGCGCGGCATCGTTAAGCGTGGCGGATACGCGCGCAGGGTCCCGTAGACATGAGAAGAGAGGCTCGCCTCGTTTGTTGGGCTCTACAGTGCATTTTGGACAGTAGTTCTCTTGACAGGCTGCGACGAGGCACTGCTCGGGATGGTCCGCAACGTAGGCAGCCAGTATGGGAAAGACTCGACGAATGAACCCATCCGCACAAGTCATCTGGACCCCCTCCGTGGCGGCGGCGATGAGGGGCTCAAGCATTGACCTCATGCACTGATGGAAGAGGCGATACCCTTCCAGGGAACGCCTCTTCTCGGAGAAGCACTCGAGCTTGGCAACAGGAAGGTATCCGAGGAGTATGGCAGCGTGTGAAGATGGTTTTCGCCGGGTGTTCTGGTCAAGGTTGCCGAGGGTGAGATAGACCGGCCATGCAGATTTATCCCCGCTCATACGGGAGAGAGTAGTCTTGTCGGACGCCAGGATAATCGGGGCAACAGTCGCATCGGGAGGCAGTTTGGTCTGCAATGGGATTACACGAGATTGTAAGGACATTCATTCATAGACTTGCATGGGGCAGGGAGGCGCTACTGACTTGGATATCCCACCACCAGTTCCCAGACCACATATTGCCGTACACCCGCGTCTTTCCCTCGGCGTCCGCGTAGTGCTTCTCGGGCGCGTACCGGATACAATCCCGGAATAGCGGGTTCCCCATCAGCTCGCGAACGCAGTCGACAGCGTCTCTCTTCCAGAGTTCCACCCGCTCCCTCTTGGGTTGCCCATCGTCTCCCACCTCGTCGCCCACCGCCTCCAAGACCTCCAGCTTCCAGTTCGCAGCGCCGCCCGGCAGCTGATCAACCATCTTGTAGAAAAGATAGTTGCTTCGGAACGACGGCTTAGTGCGGGCTTGGGTCTGCAGATGTCAATCCCAAGGTGAGCCTTTCTCGACGATATCGCCAGCATTGTTGTACTCACGATGTCGAGCTTCAGAAACTTCTCGATGTTCGACTGCGTCAAGCCAGACAATACCAGCCATTCCGCAAGTTCCCATTCCTCCTGACATTCGAACGGCGCCCACAGGTGGTCAGCGGCATCCGCCCTCTGACGGCGGATGCGCTCGAACATTGTCTCTCCCTTCCCGAATGTCCGCCCGGCTTCACCCGGGTAGTCTTCGACCCACGGCACACGCGGCAGACCGCCCTCCTCTTCATCAGGAACTTCTTCAACCTCGACACGGTGCCGTTTGGCTGCAGGACCGTCGGCCGCTGCATTTGCTGCAGCGCTGCTGGACGCCACGGTCGGGGCTACGGAGGACGGTGGGCAGAAGGCTTCGCCGATGGGTGAGTTGCTTTCGCGATAGCTGTCCTCATCTCCGTTGTACACCTCGCTGATGTCGACAACAGGTGAATCGCGACCCGAGGTGTTCCCCGCGCTTGCCGCTGCTGCAGCCAGGCCCTGAGCGATGGCTTCTTCACGCCGGAGCGCGTTTGCAGCTTCGTAAGCCAGTCGACATTCCTCCACGCGTTTTCTATGTGTTCTGAGTCCTTGCGCGGTGGACAGCGTCGTCATGCACCGTGTACACGTGTTCGGTGGGAGAGAGAGCGCCTGGGGCTCGGTTGGGCTCCTCGATATGGCGTGCATGCTGGCTTCTGAGCGCTGAGGGTGGTCGTCGCTCCAGGGAGGCAAGTGGGAGGAAAGTGAGGGACGGTGTTGAGAGGTGAGTGATGTTCGAGGGCAGCGTCAGCAAGAGTGGGCCGAGCTGACGTTCGATTTCTCAGCCAATGAGATCTCTTTCTGCACTCTCGGGGGGCTGCAGCGGTTTCGGCAGCCGCCGAGACTCGACGTGTACGTCGCCCGCCGCTACTCGCTTTCTGTCTCCACCCTCACCTCGTCACTTTCAGCTTGCCATCCATGCGGGCAAAAACGAGGTCTCAGAAGCCAGCACCCCCTCCTGATATCGAGGATGTCGATGAGGATGAGGACGACAGTGAGGACTTACAGCCTCGCCGTCCAGCTCAACGGGCGCGCAAACTCAGTGAGAAGCAGGCTCAGATTGGTTAGTTTTCTCCTCTTTGCTCTCTTCTTGTTTATCTTGCGTAGAAATACCCTTCTCACCGCCGTTGTGGGTCCAGAAAATGACAAGAAATCTGCAGCAGAGAAGCGTCTAGAGACCTATCGGCAGAAATATCAGAAGCTCAAGGAGGAGCTCGCAGCGACTCAGCGTGAGGTTACGAAGCATAAGAAACGCGCCGCCGGTGAGTCTATCGCTGTATCATCTGGCTGCATCTCTGTATTAACTCGACCGTTGACAGAGGACAATGACGAATTTCTGGATGACGACGACCTGCGTGACGTGTCGCTGGGCCCGGAGAGCGAGGAGGAGCAGGAGAGCATCACTGAGGCTCGCAAGCACAAGTCAGCGGTACGTCCAGATCTTCTGCGTGTCTACTGTCATCAGCATGGCGCTTACTACCCCACTCTCAACAGTTCGAGAGTCGTGGCATAGTCCATGAATCCCAACCGCCCGCCAAACGTCTGCGGCGTGGTGGATCATGGAAGGACAGTCGGCCAGGTTCTCCCCATCCTAACACGGCGACACCAGCTCCTTCGGAGTCAACACCCTCCCTGTCTCATCCACCGAGTCAAGCCACGTACTACTACGGGGAGCGTGCAAGGACTCCACGTCACAACTCGCCGCACCACTTCGACCCATCGCAGAACGATGTTGGATCACTGCAAGGTCAGCATGAGCGCCGTGCGCAATCGTCGCCACTACGTCATGGAGATGTGTCGCCACTACATAGTGACCGTGACCGGGCGCATTCTTCTCCACCGCGTCATCAACGCGGTCGCTCGCGAACACGGTCCTCACCGCGCCTGGAACCCCATCGCCCGCCTTCATCGTCACACCGCCCTTGCTCTCCCCGCTCGGGACCAGCTTACGCGGAGCGCGACCGCACTCCGCGCTCGCCACCTCGCAGGGAGCATGATCGCTCTTCTCCCTTGCGTTCTGTGCGCTCACACCGCAACAGTCCACGGTCGCGTTCTTCACCGTCGCATGATCGAGAACACCATCATCGTTCGCCCATGCCCACGTCAAATTCGGAGCCCGAGGGACGCAGTGAAGGTCGCGGTCGCACTCGCTCATCAGACCGACAGGGCGAAGGCCGCTCACGCTCACGCGGCAGGACCGGCTGTGCAAGTGCCCCCCGCCGCGAGCGATCACAGTCTGTCTCGGGGTCAGGCCCTTCGAAAAGCGGCAAACCGCTGCTGGATCCTCCCTTTCTGAACGGACTTGCGCCAACTGGAAAGCCCAAGGCGAGTGACTACGAGAGCCACGTAAACAAGATGATCGTCCTCGCATGCCACAGATACGGTGTCTTCATTGTCACCGAGAACCCATTCCCAGAGACTGAGACTCAGGACGCCTGGGCAGCGCGTGCATGGGCTGAGATCTGCGGCGTCACCCAGGTTCACTACAAGTTAACAGATCGCATCCAGAAAATGGTAAGCCGCATTCAGCCAGGTTCGATGTACCACGGGTAGCAGCCAGCAGAGTTCCGAGCTGATGATGACGATTTCCCACTCAGTTGACTGGTCGCGGCTCGCATGCGCGAGGAACGCTGCGCGACAAGATCCGGCCCCTCATCACGTCGACCTATGGCTTCGCCACGGACGGCAGCGAGCGCGCGAAGCTGAAGAATCTTGAACGCTACACATATCTCCTCGACCGCCATGCGGCCAAACCGGAACCGGTCTTCCACTACAAGGTGCGCATTGATCATGATCTGTCTCTTTGCTAGCGCGATTTCCACTCCATATACATCTGCGTAGAATGTCGAGACACGCGCAGGTTTCGCTCATAACAGCGTCGTCCTCTCTGCTATCAAGAACGAGTGGTTCTCTGAGCCAACTGGCCCCGGGATCAAGTACATGTCGGATTTCGCGCCGATCCGCGAGGTCACCCTTGCGCTGATCTTCACGACGGTATGTCTACCTGGTTCGCCACCTGCGCGGCAAACCTGTCTACTACTTGCTGATGCGAGTGACCCTCTAGATCGCATATTGCCTGGATCAATGGGCGGACGGCACGTTCAACAACCAGCTCAACTTCTCCGAGAAGGCGTACAAAGCGAAATACGAAGCATACTTGAGACAGGTGAACGACTGGAGAACCGCCGACACCGATGCTTCACGTGTCGTGCTGCAACGCATGTATGACCGCGCACGGCGAGTATCTAGCTCACTAGTAATGGCACAACATAGCTGACATCTTTGGCGATCCCAGACGTGCTTCCGGGGCCGCGCCGCCTGTTGCCCCGGAATCTGGTCTAACAGAAGCATCCCGCGAGCGACTCAGGCTGGAACTGGCTGCTCAGGCAGCTGCCGGAGAAGACGACGACGACGACACTTGAGTGGAGACGACGACGACACGAGGGAAGACGGCGACGACAACGCTCGAGTCTCCACACTGGCAGCGCGAGGACATTAGGACGTTAGGACAAGGCGTGCGTCGTGCGCACGCGCTGCGTTGGCTGGATGCAGGGCGTGTGCGTGCGCGGCGACGCCGGATGGATGCAGGACGCGCGCGCTCAACGCGGCGGCGGGTGGATGCCACTGGGTGTGTGTGCGTATACATGCGTACAGACCGACGGTGGCGGCGGTACGCCGGCCTTATTCACACCTCCATGTCCGTTTGTCTATTGTATAATCTCCACCTATTCTATTGTATGGTACCTGCTACCCCCGACGTCCACTGCTATCAGTCCAATGAGGCAGATACGAGCTCTATCAGACCAGAACATAACTGAGCAGCAGGCTACCCGGCGCTACGGTAGTACTGCATAGCACCCGCGGCGAGCTACGGGCGCCTCTGCTAGAGCCCACGCGACTATGTTCGCCCAATAGAAGGGGGTATGTCTACGGTGCGGCGACTGCTACATCGCATCCAGAGCACAACATAGACATTGGTTTTTTTCCTGATGTGGGCGGTGGCGTTCAGTTTCGTAGTCGTGGATGGGGGCAACGAAACATACATACGTTATGACGTCAGCGGGCGTCGCGGACGGAATCCCTTCGAAATCCAAGTCGAGGTCCTCGACAGCGGCGAATGCGCGACCAAGATCGATATCTGCAAAAAGCCAGAGGGGACGTGACGTTCCGTCGGTGACGCATGCTGAAGAGGAGTATTCGCAGTTGCCAGTTGAAGACGAGTGGCGTGGCGTCAGAGCAGGAGATACGACTCGCCTTCTGAACCCCTCGCCCCGGGCCAAGAGTCGCGGGGGCCAAAGGTGATCGCTACCGCGCGCGATCTGTATCCAATAGTTCGCCTTCTGTCTTGAGGGAGCAGGCACCGGTGCACGTCGGGCCTGTGCGCGCATGTTTGTGCGTGCAAAAGAACTGTAGACGCTGGACTGTGAGCCCGAGTTCCTGCAGTCAGACGGCCGATAGGACAGCCGAGAGCAGCCTACGAACCCCTGCACGTTACAACCTGGTCCGACTCGTTACACGCGGGGCGAACGACCCGCAGGGCGCACGTCATACGTCGCCCATGGTGTCTCGACGTGTTCTTGGCACTGAACGCCAACTGACGTTGAGGAGCATCGCGACGACGCTGGAGCAGAGAGATCGCCGTGCAACAAGTTTCTGGTCGCTCCGATGTTCGACGGGGCATGACGGGTAGACGTCCAAACTGGACGCGGTCGAGCGACGAGTAGCTGCTAGCGCAGGTGGTGGGCGACTATCTGCACCGGTTTGGTAGGGTTTGGTAGGGGCGGCTATACCGGATCTCCGTACACCTCGAAACCTTTGGCAGCCTGCTGGGGGAAACATAGTCTATTCATGATACGATCGCTCTGGCAGCAAAGCCTCCTGTAGCAGTGTAGTAGGGCAGCCTCGAGAGGCCACCCAAGTTGAGTTACAAAACAGCACTGAGGGAGCCAGGGGTACCTCTCCCCATGACATACCGCATGGGCGCTCAGCCGCGCTCACTTGGCACGCTATTAGCAGGCTTCCGACCACTCTGGCGTTGCCATGCCTGTCAATAGCACGTCGAAATACGGTGTGGATTCGACCCTATTATTGAGTGCAACAGGGCAACATGTACCGTGTAGAGTCAACATGCCGGTTTGCAAAACTCCCGGGTTAATAGCCCGGGGTCGGGAGTTCTACCAGATATGTCGCGTGGCATAGTGCGCTACTAACCGCCGTTCTCATCGTCCAGACGACCGCGCGTAGCGCAGTGGGCGCCAGACTCGAGAAGCAGCCCCGCTCGCGTCCAACCACCGTACTCGGGAGTGCTGCATGCTGTACAGGAGGAGCCGACTACGGCGCCTGGCACGACCATGCGCGCCTCGAACAGGGCGCGCTACGCCCTCGCAGGGAGGAGGGGACGACGGAGGAAGAGGAGCACGCGGCGAACCGGGCTCCCGAGGCGCACGGGCGGGCCGTTGTTCAAGAACTTATGGGCGGGGAGCTGTGTCGTTGGCGACTCTCCATCGCCTCCGTGGCCGCACCGAGCACCACTTCAGAAGACTGCGGCCATGGCACATCTGCGTCTCAGCTGGCGGGCCGCGACCTCGCTGAACCCTGCGGCCTCAGGCCTACAGAGCCAGGCCTAGGAGACGGCTGTAGGTGGAGGTTAAGCTCCGTATCCGTCAACTTCCGAGGGCAGGCTGATGAGCAGGCATGTGCCCGCCCATGGACGTGTACACGATACTCACAGCCTTTGCGTCGACCTGCAGGCGCGCCAGGAACGCGTTCTCCTCGTCGAAGCGACGAAGCATGTAGACCATCTCCGGCGCCTTGTTCGTGCGTAGAGAGGCTTCCGCATGTCACGGCCGTCCAAATTGTCGTGCGGGTCGTACACCGGATAGCCCGGGAGGTGCTGAATGTCAGACGCGTGGAGGACGGTGTACGTTCCCCCGTCGAAGGAGAAGTGCCGGATCGATCTGAGTAGGGACAAGGTTTGAGTACGAGTTCGTGAGCATAGAGACGTGTCAATAGACTTACATCGAGCCCTGATACGGCTGCTAAGACATGGTTTGGGGGCGGGACAGTGCTTTGAGGGCTATAGCAAAAAACTGCGAGCGAGATTCTTGCGTGCGCGCGCAGGAACGTGTGCGTGGACTTGCCGTGTAGGGCAGGGAGAGGTAGTGGGCTGGTGGGAAAGCGTGAGTGGCCCCCTGCACACGCGGCGCACTGGGTGCGCGAGACAAGCGAGCGTACGTGCGGTGTGGGGACAACGGCGACAGAAAGGACCGAGTCTGCGAGTCGGACGGGAGGTTCAGTGAACCGCGTAGCGGAAGGAAGGGCGGGAGCTTACCTCAATGATAGAAGGCCTATAGATCTGACCTTAATGCGACGCGAAGAGAACGGCATGGCGCGCGGACGGTCGCGTGCATCGCGAGGTTGGTCGCGACCGACGCGCGCCTCAAGCGCCGGTTGGGGACGAGTAGATAAGATGTCGGTTTCGATGCAGCCACAGCGGAGTTCGAAAAGCAGAGCAAACCCGCTGGGAGATTAAGGTCAGATGGCGTAGCCGCACGCATGCGCTCGTGTCGGTGCAGTATCATTATGTCTCGCAAGGCGTTCTCAACAACGGTAGTGGTCGTACCGCCGAGAATAGACGCCCGTCAGCTCGAGGACGTCATCCGCAACGATGACAAGCCATCCATCCCCTTCCAGTCGTTTGAGGGCAAGTAAAGGCAGGTGTGTCGACGGCGGAACTACTGTAGGGCATGTAGGAGCAATGACTAGACAGGCGGGACTCTCGAAGGTGAACCAGAGGCGGGGGCATGCAGACCGGTATGCAGACCGGTAGCGGCTGGAGAGTACGAGAGGGCTTCTTGTACAACCTGGTTCAGAGGTCCGGGGTTCTGCTTGTCGGGCTCTGGGGAGCGAACGTGCTGCATGCTGAAGCTACAGGCCCGGGGAAACCATCCGCTCGACGGCGGGCATCTGCACGAAGGCAGGCATCTACACGAAGGTAGGCTTCCGCGCGACGGCGGGCATTTTGGTGTGAGGAGTGATAGACTCTCTTGAGAACGCCGAGGTCCCGCGGGGGGGCATGAGGGCGCGCGCGGGTTCGCGAGGCGTTGGGCGGGTGGCTGTGCAGCGTAAGCGCCGGCGCGTGATGGCAGCCACAGCGGGGTTCCAATACCGGGACTTTTCGACTGGGACATTAACGTCTCGTGGCTACGCCGGGTATTACAATATCTGTCCTTGCCTTCGCGCTACGGCGTCGTGCATCAGGAAAGTGGGTTTTCTCCGTATAGATCGGAGTAATCTGTGGCTCGGCAGGACGCTCACCCAAGCCACCGGCTCTCTTCATCCCGGTATGGAGAGTGGATCACCATGTAGAGACGTTCGGATCTAGGCCGTCCGACCACGACCAGCTGTCTCTATCTAGAGGCCGTGTCTCTATCCCGTCGTGCCGCCTCCTTTCTACACCATATGGTGACATTGTCACTGCACTGCGGTAGTTGGAGATGCAGGTCTATTTCGGAATTCTAGGGTTTGCCTATCAGTAGTACCATCCAGTCAACATCGTGTGGGGTCGGCTTTCTACAAAGAGTGTATCACATTCACGACGGGCATTCCGACTTATCAGACCGTCCGATAGTGGTCAGGATAGGCATTCCTTTGTCCCAAATGGTGGCTTTTCAAACGATATCCACCGACAATCGTCCCATTTTGCTTACGTAATGGGCGAAAGGATTCATACTTACTGGGAGAAATGCCGTCCGATGTTGCGGGCTGCCCGTGGTGATTCAAGCTGCTCATGCTATTCGACGAAGAGATACATGTGGTGGTCTGAGAACGAGTTCAGGTACATACTAGAGCAGTCATCGAGCACTGTATCCGAGGACCATGAACGATCAACCTCTGAGCCACTTCGGGGAACCAGATGACAACTACGAAAGATTCGAGAAACTGGAATGATGGCGACTCTGCGGACTAGGTTGTTATACGAATGTGCAACTGAATACAGCTTACTGTGCTGCTCGGGCTTGTCAGCAAATCGTGTATACAGTTCAACGTAGGCGAGATGTGCGTGAGGGTCGGTAGAATCAACGCGCAGACGCTGAAGCTCTGGGGGAAGGGTGAATAAGAGCCGGACACGTCCGATGCGGTATCCTGCGGAATGGTGATTAGTTCGACTACCTCTATGGGGAGTGGGCCGGAGTACATACCTTTCACGCCGATCGTCTCCGCAATAGCCTGATCTTCTACGAAGAGGAATGAACTGTATCTCGCAGGGCGCTTGTCCGCAGAGGGAAACGCGAAGACAATGTTGGCGAATGTATCGGGCTTCGCACCGCGTAAAGAGGGCAACACGCGGGAGAACTTCTTGTACACCATGTAGGAGCGGTCGCGAAGCCGCGCGGAAGACGTGTAGGAAGGGGGGACACCTTCCGATTCAAGGAACGCGCTCAGCGCAGAGGTGAACTGTGTTGCGGCAAAGTCTACTTCGAGCACTCCACCGGTGTGGACACCCAGACCCGGGCGACGCGCGATCCTGTAGGGGCCAAATGTCGTGTCCTATCATGCGTGACAGAGTGAGTCCAGAAGACGTCAAGCATTGATTAACAGACGCACCATCTCTTCAGCGTCCTCATCTTCAGCTCCCTCCTGCTCCTCTGCCGCAGGCCGATCCCGCGCCTGCCCTTGCATCGTTTCCGTCGATGTATCGCCGGCGGCGGCAGCTCCGGAGGTGAACGGGGCTGATGCTGAGCTGCTCGGTCTGATGGTGGTGGCGCTTGGAAGGGGGGCTGATGACTCGGAGTGGGCTTGCCTATCACGTTCAGCCGTTTCCAGGCTAGACGCGGTGACGGTACACACAGAGTATCCTGCAGTTCCACTGGACTCGGCGGGGTGAGATGCTGCGGTTGACTCACTGTCTTCGCGATAATCGTGTATAGGCGGCTCATCAGGGAACACAGTTGGTAGGGAGAGAGGGAAGAGAGCATCCGCGCGATTTGCACCATCCATGCGGTCGCACCAGCGTAAGAAGCCTTTGAACCAGCGCACCTTCTCGCATCGTGTCAACCACACGATCATCTGCTTGACGAAGTCCCGCCGGTTGGAAGCGCGGTACGCGCGCTTTGCGAAGTCGATATGAAGACGCTCCGAGATTTCAGTACTGAGGCCGTCGCAGGAACCGAAGCTGATGATGGAGACGATGTAGTGATTTAGCCAGTGCAGCTTGGGTATGTTGAAGTGGTCGCGAATGCCCAGCTTGATGAAGACGGTCTTGTGATGATGGAAAGTCTCGAGAGCGGCGCGCATCTGCTCAAGCGTGGAGAGAGTGTGGGAAGGGTAGTGCGCGAGGTAGATGAAGTCGAGGATCGCACGAGCGCTGATCATGACGCCCGCGTCTTCATGCAGCCCGTCAAGCAGCCCGATGAAGACCTTTTTGATCTCTCGAGCTTCGTTACCAGTCCACTGCGTGATCTTGGAGATGCCCCTGCTGAAGACACGAAGGTTCGGGTAGGGAGGGATGCGCGCGAACCGTGCATCAAGCTCATCCTCGCATCCGTGAGAGACCCACTTCACGAGATGATTCTTGAATACTCCTTTGTGCAGCTGATGGAGTAGGTCGGGTACAATGCAACCGAAGATATTGGCGTACAGCAAGTCGGCCCAGAACGGTTCAGGTACGTCGCGAAGTCCGAACTTGTTGAGATCCTCGCCCGACGGGTTTGCTATCGCCTCCAGCATCTCCTCAGGGTTGCGATAGACACTATGCAGCATCTCTCCACGACGATTGCGGTTGACAAGGCACGTTGGACATCGATTTTCCCGGTTGCAGCATACTAGACACTGCTCGGGATGGTCCGCGATGTACGCAGCCAGGATGGAAAAAACACGGCGGATCTGTCCATCGGCACAATTCATCCAGACTCCCTCCTTGCCCGCTTCGCGCAACGGCATGAGCAGCTGCCGCATAGCGAAGTGGAACAAGCGGTAGCCCTGGAGGGAGCACTCGCTCTCCGCGAAGCACTCCAACTTTGCCACCGGAAGGTAGCCCAAGAGTGCGACCGCTCGTCGAGAAGGCTGCCGACGAACGCCGATGGTTAGGTAAACAGGCCACGCTTGCTTGTCACCGCTAAGCGTTGACAGCTGCGTCTTGTCGGATGCGAGGATAATGGGTGCAATTGTGGCATCGGGATGAAGCTTCGATAGCTCCTCCTGTACATACTACGGTGAGCTCGCTGCCAATTCATCTGCGGATATAGATGATCAATACCTGTAGTCGTCGCCACCACTCCGTCGAAGCCATCTCGTCGAAAACCTGGTCGCGTTCCTCCTCATTGGCACCCTCCAGACGGGCGGCAAGCTCCTCGAGGAGCTGTATGTATGGTGCGTAGTGCTGTTCGCCGCGGAATTCCGGGTTCCCTAGCAGGTCGGCGATGACTTCGACAGGGTCGCGTGCCCAGCAATCTAGTATCTCCTTCATGAGCTGGCCTTTCGCATCCCGGCGTGTCCCAGTGATGGTGATCTCAATGAGTTTCCACATTGCCCGAGGGCCAGGAAGGGCGTCGATATGCTTCTGGAAGCTCGCATTGTCACGATACGAAGAGTACTCCTGCGGCGCTGATGTTGAACTTCCGTGTCTACGGCTGTGCCGGACCAGGAGTGGCAGTGTTAGTGGCCGTGCGTCTACCATACGCCGGCATGGACTTTCCTACTTACCATGGACGTACATTCTTTTGTTCTGTACTTACTCGGCATTCTGCCATCCCTCCATATGGTTTCTTGTACGTTCTGCGATGCTCCAGACTATTCTAGACATGTCTGGACAAGTAGCATTACTCAGCCTAGGACTCTTTGACTCATAGTCGATTATGCTCCCTTACTCATCACTCAGTCAGCGTCCTCTGGGCATCGCATGCTCTCTTCCTTTACGCTCGCTCATCGTCCTCCTACTGTAGTATATAAGGAGGACTCTGCAGGCCTCTGCTCTTCAGTCGTTCTCTCACAGACTGAAGAGTAAGTCCCTCATTACCTATGCCTTACTTACATGTTACTTACTAGTACTTGTAGCCTCTTGTTGTGCGGCTTACAGGTACAGTACTATGCAATCATAGTCGTTCTCTCACAGACTGAAGACCTCTTGTTGTGCGGCTTACAGCTTACAGCCTTCCAGGTTCAGAGTTCATCAGGTTATGAGCCCTGCGCTCTAACCGGTTGCTCCTCACTGTCGACATCCTTGCGCGACGCCACTCTCGACAACTCCTCTTCTTCAGGATCCTCCTCTCCTATCGACTGCTCGGGCCTTCCTCACTTCTTTGACCAAGAAGATCGCGTAGATCGCCACTACGACGACGAAGAGGGCAATTGGATTGAGTGCGATCACTCTCCTTGTCCTCATCGTTACTCGGGAACTCAGCCTCCCGAATTTCCTGGCCCCTGGGCAGTCCCTACAGAACCATCTCAGGCTCCGCTTCCTCAGTCTGCTTCTCCGTCTCCATCTCCATATCCTTCTCCTCCCTCTCCGGTTTCTCCAGTCCTCTCGCTATCTCCTCCAACTCCTCTACTCCATCTAGACTTCAGCGAGGACTTCACCGACTCTCCCCAATTCTTTCTACTCGCCATGGGAGACGTCAAACCGGATTCCGTCCCTGTCCTCTCTTCGGCCGCTCAGTATGCGGACTGGGCCTCGAAGATGAAGGGCTACCTGATGTTCGCGCAATGCTGGGATGTCATCGCTTCTAGCGATACCCCTCCTACCGATGGCGACGACGCCAAGGAATGGAAGAAGCACAACGGGCAAGCTTGTGGTCTGATCTTCATGCGGACCAGCCCCAGCTTCCATTACCTTCTCGAGACCAAGACGACCACCGCTACCGACGGCACCACCTCCTCCCAGGCTGCTACCCTTACTGCCAAGGAGATGTGGGAGGCGCTGAAGGACAAGTTCGGGAAACCGAACTCGGCGCACGTCTGGGGTCTATTCGAGACTCTCATCGGCGAACCTCGCATGTCGGATCAGCGCTCACTCCAGGACCAGATGAGTCGGATCGTTACGCGTATCCGCGAGATCTCGACCAACGGCCTCGAGTTGAAGGAGAACATTCAGGCCCTCATCCTCCTCTCCAAGGTCCCGGACTCCTATCGGTCGATGATTTCTGCGCTTATGGCCACGACGGCTCTCAACAAGATCACCGTCGACGTCATCCTCGAGAAGACGCTCTCTGAGGAGGCTATGCGCAAGACCGGTCAGTCCGCCGCCCGGATCTCCAAGACCAAGCCCAAGCCGACTGGTCCTTGTGGCCATTGTGGCAGTCCGACGCATCACGAGTCGACTTGCTACAAGAAGCACCCCGAGCTTCGTCCCAAGGGCAATGGTGGGAGAAAGAAGGACAAAGGGAAAGGAAAGGACACTTCGAATAACCATGCTCACGTCGCCGCCCCCGCTGCCAATGTACTTGTAGCTGAGTCCGTAGCTGGCGAGTCCTCTGCGGCCGCCCCAATGCACGCTTCTTTCTATGGCGCGGCTAATGCCGCAGGTGTGAAGCTCACGTGTTGGCTTATGGACTCTGGCGCGTCTCAGCACGTCACCTTTGACTTCGCCGACTTTGCAACTTACAAGGCCTACGACAATCCTGTCTGCTTCAGCACTGCTGGCAGTGGGAGCGTCGTCAATGGTCTAGGCGAAGGTACAATCAACGCTGGGACGATCATCGATGGGGTTAAGTGGAACATCACGCTGCCAAATGTTTGCTACGTTCCTAAAGCGTCGACGCGGCTGTTCTCCACCGGCACCATTGAGCGTAACGGTTATTCTCTCTTCCAAGGAGACGGGAAGATGACCATCTTCGACAAACTGCCCAAGGGCTCTGTCGTTCATGGTGCTACGATTTCTATCCCTGGACGTAAAGTCCTGGAGGCGTGCTACCAACCGCGTTCAAATCTCTATGAGCTTGAGCTCGAGATTGCGGACAGTCTTAAGCTCGACCTTCACGTTCGTTCGTATAAGACCTGGCATCGTCGCTTCGGACATGCAGGCAAGGAAGCCATCTCCAAACTTCCTAAGAACGTGAAAGGTGTTGACGCTGTCGATCCTGCGGATGTTGAACCCTACAAGGGATGCACCTTTGGCAAATCCCATCGCCAACCCTTCTCTCCTTCAGATAAGCGTGCGAGCGAAGTCCTTGAGCTCGTTCACACTGATCTGGACGGACCTATGCGTACTCGCTCAATCAACGGCTACTCCTACTTTGCCGGTTTCATTGACGATCATTCCGGTCTCGCTCGTGTCTACTTCCTTAAGCACAAGTCTGACGCTTTCCGTGCATTTGACGACTACAAGGCGTGGGCTGAGAACCAAACCGGAAAGAAGATCAAGCGAGTCCGTTCGGATCGAGGGGGGGAGTACACGTCAAAGGAGTTCACCGATCATCTTCGCAAACATGGGATCGAGCATCACAAGACTGTAGCCAAGTCGCCTCAGCAGAATGGACGCGCAGAGCGCTGGAACCGTACCGTCGTCGAGAAGGCCATATTATAAGACTGTAGCCAAGTCGCCTCAGTAGAATGGACGCGCAGAGCGCTGGAATCGTACTGTCGTCGAGAAGGCCATGTCCATGCTGCACCAAGCTGGACTCAGCCACGGTTTCTGGCAGCTAGCCGTCGAGGCCGCCGTCCATATCTACAATCGTCAGCCCATGCGTCGCCTTAAATGGCGCTGCCCCATAACTGTCTGGGATGGGACCGTCCCCGATGTGTCCTACTTCCGAGTTTTTGGGTGCAAAGTATATGTTCACGTGCAGAAGTCAGAGCGCGCGGGAAAACTCGACAAGAAGGCTGTCGAGATGATCTTCGTGGGGTATGAGGCTGGTTCGAAGGGGTACAAGTTTTGGAACCCAGCCACCCGCTCTATCGTCGTGTCTCGCGATGTGACATTCGACGAGGAGTCTTTCCCTGCACGTCAAATTTCCAATCGTCCAGTTACCCCTGACGATAGTCCGTTCCCAGAGTACAGCGAGTCGCCGGACGACACCTCGAACGCGGAGTTCGACGACGACCTACCTCACCTGCCTGTCCCTGATCCTCCTCTTCCTGAGGATCACGAACGTCCACCCTCTCCTCCACCTGCTCCTCCAGCTCCAGCCCCGGAGCCTGCTCCTGTCATGCCTGAACGTCCTCCGACGCCTCCACCAGTCCCACCTCCTCGTCCTGCCCACCAGCGCCAGCGTCACCAGCCAGTGGGAGGTCCTAGCATTGCTCGCGACCGTCCTCGTCGTGAGAATGTCAAGGTACCTGAAAGGTATAGGGACAGTGTGTATGGCGCGTGTACGGCGATCTACCTCCTGCTCAGGTAGAAGCAGAGATTGACGATGACGGCGAACAGCAAGCTGAGACGCTTCTCGCTTTCCTTGCTGCCTCTCAGTATAAGGCGGGCCTACCGAACAACCATCGGGAAGCCATGCGTTCGCCTGACGCTGAGAAGTGGAAGCTTGCTGAGCAGAAGGAGTATAATTCCCTCATCGAGAACAAGACCTGGATTCTCGTACCTCGCCCTAAGGACCGGCAAGTCGTCGCCAATCGTTGGGTGTATGACATCAAGCACGATGGCCGGTACAAGGCTCGCCTCGTAGCCAAGGGCTTTACTCAGGTCTGGGGGGAGGACTACAACGAGACGTTCTCGCCAGTTGCTCGCTTCGAGTCCATCCGTTACCTCTTTGCGCATGCCACACTGAATAATTGGTATTCGGAAACCATGGACGTCGAGACTGCGTTCTTGAACGGCGACTTGGACCAGGTGATCTACATGGAACAACCTGAGGGTTGGGCTGTACGCGGCAAGGAGAACCACGTCTGTCTACTGAAGAAGGCTATCTACGGTCTGAAGCAGGCGTCTCGCCAGTGGAACATCAAAATCCACCAGTCTCTCCTTGACCTGGGATTCGCTCGGACGTACTCTGATGCCGGAGTCTACGTATATCGGCGACAAGGGGGGGATTCCGTTACGATTGTCGTACTCTATGTCGACGATCTACTCATCTTCGGCGACCGGCCTAAGCATATCAAGCAGGTCAAGGACACGTTGAGCTCGCAGTACAAGATGAAGGACTTGGGACCAGTACAACGTTTTCTCGGTCTACGCATCACACGTGATCTCCGTGCTCGCACCATCAAGATCGACCAGACCGAGTACATCCAGTCCGTCCTCGAGCGTTTCAACATGGCCGACTGCAAGCCGGCTCGCACCCCTCT
>KQ464100.1:315165-344797 GCA_001304625.1 Trametes sp. AH28-2
CCAGCCACCGATGCTTTTCGGAAGCGCTACCAGAGTTTGATCGGCAGTCTACTCTACGCGACTCTTGGGACACGCCCCGACATCGACTTTGCTGTCACGCGCTTGTCCAAGTTCAATGCCAATCCGTCCAACACGCACTGGGAGTATGCCAAGTACGTTCTTCGTTACCTTCAAGGTACGAAAGACTACCGGTTGCGCTACGACGGGTCGACGAACGACGGCCTTATGGGTTTCTCTGACTCAGACTGGGCCGAGGACCGCAATGACCGGCACTCTACATCCGGCTTCGTCTTCACGATGGCAGGCGGTACCATTTCATGGTCGGCGAGGCGTCAGCCTACTATCTCCCTCTCCTCGACCGAGGCGGAGTACAAGGCGGCTTCCGACGCTTGTCGTCAGTTGGCGTGGCTGAGGACGTTCGGTGACGAACTCGGGGACGATACCTCTCGACCGACTCCCCTGTGTCTTGACAACCAGGGATCGATCTTCCTTGCAGTCAACCCCGTGATCGACCGACGTACCAAGCACATAGAGATCCGCTACCATTACATTCGGGAGCAGGCCGAATTAGGGAGCGTCGACATCTTCTATGTTGCCACCGAGGATCAACTCGCTGATGCCCTCACCAAGAACGTGCCATCAGTACTTTCGCAAAGATCTGACAGTCTGACAGGTCTGCAACACGAATGGTCAGATGTGCCAGATGTGCCAGATGGACCAGACACGCTCAGACAAGCCAGACATGGGATAGGTAGGAGGGTGCGGGTGGCAACACGCTGAACGAAAACTACATGTTATAATATGGTTTCATGAGCATGATAATCAGCGTACCAGTTAATGTAATACCTATTGAACGCATCAAGTGTATCCTCGAAGTGGAAGTCAAATGGCAGCCGTGTAGTACCGTAAACACCTATGAGGTGACACGCTCGAACAATGGACTCAACTGCAATTACATCAGTAACACGCTCGCCATCTCCGTCAACCTCGGGCCGCACAATCCACATGCCCGTGGTCTCGTCAGGTTCCTCATCATCCAGAACAAACCACTCTACAAGTGCGCAGTCATGTCGAACAGAGTCGTCCGTGAAAGCAAAGAAAGAAAGGACTCGCGCGACTGTCATACCATCCATACCCACACCGCCCTCGTCCGTGCTAACAAGGACTGTGTCGAAGCGCGGATAGTTACCGTACCAGCTGGGATTGCAACGGATCATCTCACGGTGCATTCCGTGCGGACCAGCCTGCTCGCTAGGTGCATAGAATGTGCTGGTGGCGCTGTAGTAGACGGAGACGCGCCCTCCAGCCCAAACATATGGCAGGTCGTGGAGGGCGACATCATCAACGTCGTCTTCGGGGTGGAGCTCCCGGTACAAGAAGCGCCGCATGTGGAGGAGTAGCCGAGGACGCTCGAGGACCTGTGCCAGGTCGCGAATCTTGCTCACATATGCTGTATGGAGATACGGAAGTATTGTAAGAGAAAGTTCCAAAGAAAGGAAAGAGACTTACCTGGGCGGGTACTCAATGAAACCAGCGCATCAGCGGGTGAGTCGTCACTAGCCATGGCCTCCGCAAGTTCACGATAGCGCTCGTCCTGGGCAGCCTCCGGGTCTTCTGGATCTGCACCAACGCTGAGGAGAGCGTGCGTGCGGACGTCGCCGTAGAACATATTACGCCGGCCAAACTCGACACGGGCGGCAGCGAGCTTGCTGAGCCACGTGTTCCTGCGGATAATCTGACCAAGCGCATTGTGACGGCTCGACGCGCGCCAGGGTTTCTTGACAGCGGAGATGTGTCGGGACTCTGTGATGGAGGAGCACAGCCCGTTCAGAGAGCCAAACAGTTGGATACTGTGGACATAGTGAACGAGCGCATGCTGACGTGGGAGCGCGAAACCATCGGGTCGTATGCCGGCATCTTCGAAGACGTCTCGCAGCTCATGAAAGCGAGAGAGAGTCTCCCGCATGGCCTGGAGGCTGAACGTGTCGTGCTCGGATCGGCGTGCGAGGTAACAGAAGTCCAGGAGTGCTGCAAGGCACTGGACCATTCGATCCGGAACATGTCCAGCTATCGCTGGAAGAAAGACCTGGTGCTTGCATTCAATATCCGGCGAATACCATGCGTATAAATGCAAACACGTACCTTCATCAGTGCCTTGGAATCGTCTCCCGTCCATTGTTTGAAGTTCCGACCCTGCGGAAACCGACGTAGGCCCGGAAACGCTGGAACTGCTGCGATGCTGCGTGGGACCCGGAGTGAGCAAGAACATCGGTGATGGATACACTGAACATACCGGCGATCGATGTCATCGATTATGCGACTTGCTTCCCGCTCGCTCTCTGCGGTCGCCTTGATGTAGTCGAGGACCCACGAGACGAGGTGGTCCTTGAATGTCCCCTTGATGAGTTGGTGGAGAAGATCCGGTGTGAGTAGCTCGTGGATGTTGGCACGCGGGAAGTGCGTGGTAAATGGCTGATAGTCGTCAGCAGAGAACGAGGAGGATAGTTGGCCATACTGCACCTCAACGTCGGAGTTCAAGCCAAAGGTGTCCCATAAGACGCCTGGACTGTATGCTTCTCGTAGCGCAGCCGTATGCTCTGGAAAACGGGTGTCGTCCGCAAGGAAGTCGTCCTCGGGAACAGCAAGGCACCTGGGAAACCAAGGTCAGCGTAGGTGATTCAGGAGACGACGTGCTGCAAGGAACTGACCGTGGACACCATCCATACACAACGCCGGAGAGGTAGACCTGTTCCGGGTAATCGGCAATGAACGGACCCAGCTGGAAAATGGCACGGCGGTAGTGACCATCCGGGCAACGCATGACATGGGGCGTTGTCATACCGGGACGGAGCGGCTCGAGTATTTTGGCAAGCGAGCCGTGATACAGCTGCTTCTTGAATATGCGAAACTCGTCATCTTGTGCCCACTCGCGCGCGGCTTCATAGACACGCGTCAGTAGAGTATACACAAGCAAACATCTTGTGACTCACTCTTGGGAATGGCGAGGAACGCGATCGGGATGACGGCTTCACGGTGAGCACGTCGCATGTCGTTGTGGATGTTGCCGAGAGACATGTACAGAGGATGATACTCTTGATTACCGGTAGCGACAGATACTGTTGTCTTGTCTGCGCCGAGGATAATTGGCGTGAGCATTGCACCTTGCATGTCGGGATCTTCACCGATCTCGTCCTAGGCTCCTCATCAGTCTATGCGCTGTATGCACGTGCGAAGAACAAACAAACCGCCTTCTTGTATGCCCATCTGGCAGACATCAGGTTTGATACCCGCCGGCAGTTAGGTCCGGTGAATTCTTCATACGGGGCTACGTCAAACTTGCCCTTGAAATCAGGGCTGCCTGCAAGAACCTCGACCGCGCGCAGCGGGTCGCGCGCGTGCACAAAATAGACCTCGCGTTTCCAAGCCGCTGAGTGCGCGTCAACAGGACCACCGTAACGCACGGCGAATGTACGCCAGGATGACTCGCCGTACCGGATCGCGTCGATCATGGCTGCGATTTCCTCTGTAGAGTCGTAGATCGGGCTGTAGTCAGGCTGTCCATCAGCAGCGTGCTTCGCTGCTGTGATATCTAGCAGTTGGTTGATAACTCCGGCGGACAGTTGAGCTTGTTCAAATACAAGTTCCGCGTACTCGAACGATGGTCGGTCGGGAAAGGGTGCCCAGTTGATATCATCGGGGAGCGGTACGGGAGGCTGGTTAGCGGCGATGAACTCGCCATCGGCATTGCAGGGTCGGCCTGCCACAGCAAGAGTCTGAGTTACAGCTCCTCGGGGTCGCCACAAATGTACGCACCGTTCAATCGAGGATGCCTGCGAAGGGTTGAGCGAGGCGAAGGTGGCTTGGGGGAGCGGTGTGCAAGACGTCGATGTTGATAGAAGCCTCGGACAGTAGGGAATGTGCGTGGGTTTGGGCAGAGTCGACAGAGACGAGCCATGAGAGGGGTAGGCTGGGCAGTGTACGTGGTCGCAATCAACGCACTGGGTGTAGTGTGAGGGTGAGGCTGGCGAGCCAGAGGCCGCGAGCTTTGGGCGCTTATTGTAAACTTTCTTTTCCCCTCCAACTGCGACGAGGATTCGCTCACCATGCCGCCAAAGAAAACCAGAAAGTCCGACACCAAAACAGTGTCGCTATCGCCGTTGTTGAAAAAGCCCAGGCTCTCACTGCAAGACTCGCAGCCAACACGTGTGTCCACACGTAGTCGAGGTGCCCGTCGCCAAACTGGCCACTCAGCGGTGATCAGCGACCCTCTGGCCAAGGAGCAAGCCAACGAAGAGGGCAAATGCCAGCCTGAAGGCACATCAGAGGTTTGAGCAACTGGTTAGCTGATTCAATAGTCTCTCACCTTCAACCTCCGGACTAGACATCGTCAAGACCAGCCACCCAAGAAACGGCTCCTTCACACCCGTATGGGACCCGTACAGCTAATCGCACCGCCCATCCGGGAGCTAAGGTCGGCCTCGTGAAGCGGACACTAGCGGAGATCAAGGCGGATGCTGCTGCAAAGCAAGCGGTCGCAAGCGCAGCACATGCTGAGAAGAGCGCTGAGCAAGAAGCGCAGGCAGTGGCATCAGCAGCGAAGAGAGACAAAGTAGCCCTGCTACAGCAACAACGCGCCGTGGAGGATAGCCAAGAGCAGGCTTACTTTGGTCAGTGAGCGTCGAGTACACATGCGGCACCCGGGTCTCACGATGTTCCTGATTTGGCAGATACAATCCCATACAACGGTGAATCGGACTCGAGGCAATCTCCAGCTGATGAAGGCCGAGACGTCGAGTCTGCGCAATCCCCCCTCCAGGATTGCTCACCTCATGCTGCGGTAAGCTTATATCACTCATTCTCCACTAGTACACCTTGTACTGAGCTGCGCGGGTGCCTCTGAGAAGACCCAACACCAACAGCGCAGTGTCCTGGACCTCTTTGCGGATCCTGCCTGCGGGGCAGGCTCAGACGACACAAACGGCAGCGTATCGGACGTCCCTCATGCACCGCAGCGTCGGCGTCACTTATCTCGCTCGCCAGCTGATCCCGAGGTCCTCGAGATCTCAAGCGATGATCAGGCGGAACCAGACGGCAATGGCGAGAACACTACCGGAGAGAGCGCCATGGAGATTGATGGAGACCAAGAGCGTGAAAGACCGAGAAGTACTCGCAAACTGGTGCGTCATTATACGTGTTCTATCATACGTGTGTTCTCTGAGTCACATCATAGAAGCTCACCGCCGCTGAAAAGAAAGCAGCCAAGCGTTGTGATGTTCGTCAAGATCTCGCGGCCCGCACGCAAGCAACTCCAACGGCTCAGCGTCCTGGTCTCCGCACAGTCGACTCGAGCGGGCCCGGAGCCTCACAGCAAGCCGAGTCTGCAACGATGCGAGTGTGAGTAACCCTTTACATTACACTATTTCCTTGGAGTCCTCAATCCAGTTACGGCCAGTACTGGTGCTCCTACCAAGCCAAAAGCGGCCCAAGCATCTACTGGTAGTGCCTTCAACGCGGGCTGGCGCCGGCGATTACAGGAAGCATCAAAGTCGTTCCCATCGCCAGCTTCACTGCCACAGAAGATGAGCGTGTCCGCACCGCCGCGTTCGAATGGTAAGTCGTATTGCTTCTCATTACGGGCGCCGTACGGGCTAACACCTGCACGCACAGCTGCAGCAAAGCAACTTGTCAAGCGTCGCACAGTCCCTCTCGAGGAGAGCCCCGATGATGATGTCATCGGCGGCCTCAACGACTACGACGTGCATGCCAAACGAAGTACCGTTGTTGCACATAAGAGCCGCACCCAAGGCAATCATGTAAGCTCCATGTTGCTGTGTATGAATTTGCCACTGATGCAAGCTCTTCACCAGGGCCTCCGCTTCGTTGAGGTCTCAGCAAAGGCCGAAGAAGAAGCAGGCAATGCAAAAAAGCGCAAGGTGTCGAGCACGAAGCGTGTGGGGAAGCCTAAGAAGAAGTCTAAGACGAACACTGACCAGTCGAGCGACGACGAAAGTGAGTCCGATGCAGAACGGCGCGCTTCGCTTGCGTACAAGGCGCTCCCCGACTGGGTCAAGCCAGATATCAAAATCAAGGTCGTTCCGTCAATCATCGACTACCTCGCCACTCAAGACGATCCATGGTCTCTCGATACCAAAGACTTCACATTCCAGGAGCTCACACAAGAGTTCCTCGGTGCCGTCTTCCCTGAGCGGCATCACATCTTGGAGAAGTCCGACAACATCTATAAATGGGTGCGTGGTATTCCCGTGTACATATTGTGTTCGACAACTGACACGCTGATCCAACACGCCGGTCAGTGCCAACAACAGGTGTATGAGTGGCATAGGACCTTCCAGAAGGCCGCCAATGCGGCTGTGCGTGAGGAGAAGGCAACGCGCCTAGCCGACACCCGCCTTTCCGACTACGACCGAAGTGAGCAGGGAGTCCACGCCTGGCTCGACAATTGCCTGCAGCCTGGCGGCGCGGCCATGTGGGGCAGGCCAAACACAGCCAATGTCAGTGCGCTCCTACGCTGAGGAGATCTATATTGACATGGTGCGGTGTACAGCCCGACGACGCGCATGACAATCTTCAGTCGAAGTATGTCATTCGTACGATGACAGCGCATCTCGCTCGCACCGTTGGATCGGTGTATGCTGCTCCAGATGGCGCTTATCCTGTTGGGGCACTCGCCCTGGCTGCCGCCGCCGTACGTGGATGCCGATCAGGTTCATGGGCATTACGTTGGCTGATTGTTATATTTGCCATAGGTTCAGCGTACATTTGAGTGGTATCTCAATGATCAGCCTCGCGGTCTCAAGCAGACCAAGTTTTCGCTCAAGAACGCGGGGGAGCTGACGGGGGTTTGGCTCGAAGGCGCTGTCTCCGACCTCCTCGAGAAATCGCATCGTCTAGATCGGCTTCTCGAACGCGCATTGATGTCTGTCGTAGCTCCGAAGACTCCAGCCAAACCATGCCGCTCCAAGGTGAAGGCACTCAGTATGTATATTCGTGAATGTAGCAGCTCGCCGCCGCAAGTCGATTACCATGACAATTAGTGTAGTACGAATGCACAGCTTGAATTCAATGATATTTCATCGAATTCCTCGTTACATCTGAGTGTGGGGTGTTTAGCGTCTGAGAGCATCTGATAGATCTGACTGACATCTGGCAAGGTGAGCTGACAAGATCTGGTGGTCGAAAAATCCCTTCTTGACGTTTGAACGTCTGGCTCCTCTGACCAGGGTCTGACAGTGTCTGAAACGTCTGGGTCAGACCTTTTCAGACTTTTGCAGAAATACTGATGTTACAGGTACAGTACTATGCAATCATAGTCGTTCTCTCACAGACTGAAGACCTCTCGTTGTGCGGCTTACAGCCTTCCAGGTTCAGAGTCCATCAGCACCCAGATATACCCTGTCCTGGTGCCCAATACCCCCCATCCACCCTACCTACCCAAATGGGACAGGTGGCAATGGAAAAAAGCGCCCAGGAGATTAGATAGGTGGGCACCTGCCTGATCAAGCCAGGGAGATAAGCCAGAGGCTGTTATCTGTGGCTGATAACAGGCCCTGCAGTGCAATCTGGCTGCTCCTGCCAAGATACAGAATCTAATTGAAGCTCTGATGCTTGTGGAACAGGGCGCTTAAATGAGCCTTGATGTCCAGTCAATGATGCATTACGTGTCCTGGGCGCGGGCCCGATCTCCTGGTCCTCGCGCAAGCAGCACATGGTCGCAAAGTCCTCGATGAAGGCCGAATAGATGGCCGTGAGCCTCGCGACCTCTGAGATCGCGTGGCTGCACGCCCTCCTTGCGGAGCTAGGCTTTGCGCCTCCTGGACCGACTGCGCTCTTTGTTGACAACCAGAGCGCGATCGCCTCCGCTAACGCGCAAGTCTCGCACGCCCACACTTAGGGCACCACGGCGGGCACAAATGGACTTTTGACTCTGACTCTGGGAAGATGCTGTCCGAGCCTGACCTCCCTCCCAGTGTCACCTTTGTTGCCTTCTTCAGCAATGTCGGCCACGAGGTGACGCCCGTCGTCACCGTGCACCATGTATCCCTCACCTACAACCTCTACTTCCGGCCTGTGCCCGGGGGTCAGGGCAACACAATCCTCCCTGCGCTGCACCTCCACCAGCCCCGTGCGGCGGACACGTCCCAGGTCTTGTCCACGCTCACAGAGCTTCTGGCGGACCCCACCTTCCTGCCCGAGGGTGGGAGGCTCGGGTTTGGGCTCCAGCACCAGTACTCTCTGCCGAGAACCTGGGGCAAAGGCGACCCAAACCCGCTCACTGCGCTCAAAGGCTGGCTCAAGGGCGCCGACGCCGCCCTCCTCAGGGCATGCCACTCGTTTGGCTTGCGTCCAAGGCTCTTTCTGTTATACAAAGACGTGGAAGAGCCTGGCACTGAACAGATCTGGTGGATCCGGACGACCGTACTCAATCATGTTCCCGTCATCGACTGGGCATCGGAGCAGTCAAACGACCATGTCCTGACAACCATGTTTGGTGCGACGTGCCTGTTCCACGTGAACCTCTTTGAGGAGAAGCAGGAGTACGGGTACTATGGGCAGCTGACGGATCCATGGGCACACACTGCTCCGGATAGAGGCAACCGGTCGTCCAGAGCGTGACGGTACATATGCTCACGGAGGTCTCCAACGTCAACCGCATCAACACTACCTTCCTCGTGTATGGCAATGAGGCTGGCACCAGCCTGGTTTACATGTCCGTATGCATGCTCATTGATATGGAGCCTCCTGGGAAGCGCAATGAGGTGGAGCCTGCAATGTGGGCGACGGAGAAGGCGGGTTAGGTTATGGACATCGGCTTGTATCTTGTTGTTGATGATTGTGCCCGCGATGATGTATCGTGTGAGCATGCGGAATAGTACATGGGATTCATTCTGCAATACCTTCCAATGGGCTCAAATACGCTGTTGCTGTCATCCAAATTCGACAGTCTTGTCTCAGGAACCACGTCTAACCCAACACTGATGTCCCATATGTCCACCGTGAAACGTTTCTCTCCTCTCACAGCTTACTCTTCATCTGACAACGGGTCCCTCCCATTCTCGTCTTCCAGTGGAACGTCCACACCCCGCGTCTCCAACGGCAGCCCAAGCTTCACTCTCACCAGCACAAAGTCCAGGTTGTTCGCACACGCCACCCAAGGCTCGCCGTCTGCGCCGCCCCCGAGCACCTTGTTAATGTACTGCTTCTCCGTGTTGTACGGCCGGCTGAGCGGGGAGAGCTCCTAGCGCGCGCAGTCGACAATGCAGTCGAGCGTGTACTCGGCCAACCCGCCTGCGTCGAGGGACGCGGCGGGGTGCTCGCGCACCTTTGTGTCCAGCACCGGCTTGGAAGACGTGTCGGAAGTGTCGGAGGAAGTGTCAGCGCAGAGCTCAGAGAGTCGGGAGTTGTGCGCAAGGTAGGGAATGAGCCGGAAGGCCGCAATAGCGCAGTGCAGCACCGAGTGGTCTAGCTCGCAGAGGACATACGCCCCTCCACGGTTGCATGAAACCACCATGAGTGGGCCTGTGTACCGCGGCCTCATTTTGCGGTTCAGCGACTTCTACGGGTCCCTCCCATTCTCGTCTTCCAGCGGAACGTCCACACCCCGCATCTCCAACGGCAGCCCAAGCTTCACTCTCACCAGCACAAAGTCCAGGTTGTTCGCACACGCCACCCAAGGCTCGCCGTCTGCGCCGCCCCCGAGCACCTTGTTAATGTACTGCTTCTCCGTGTTGTACGGCCGGCTGAGCGGGGAGAGCTCCTAGCGCGCGCAGTCGACAATGCAGTCGAGCGTGTACTCGGCCAACCCGCCTGCGTCGAGGGACGCGGCGGGGTGCTCGCGCACCTTTGTGTCCAGCACCAGCTTGGAAGACGTGTCGGAAGTGTCGGAGGAAGTGTCAGCGCAGAGCTCAGAGAGTCGGGAGTTGTGCGCAAGGTAGGGAATGAGCCGGAAGGCCGCAATAGCGCAGTGCAGCACCAAGTGGTCTAGCTCGCAGAGGACATACGCCCCTCCACAGTTGCATGAAACCACCATGAGTGGGCCTGTGTACCGCGGCCTCATTTTGCAGTTCAGCGACTTCTCGATCTGGGTGTGCCGCATGAGCACCAGCGTGCCTGGCTCAAAGTTGTAGTTGCAGATTGTATGCGCGTGGTCCCTCTCGGACTTCCTTGCGACTTTTAAACGTGCTTGGTAGACTCACGAGTTCAGCTTCACGAGCTGTTCCTGCCTCTTCTGGAGCTCGAGAGCACGGCACACGAGAAGGTCCTCTGTCGAGATCAGGCCGTCTGGCGGCGGCAAGAGGTAAGTGGACTCTGCAATATCCATCAGCAGGACTGGGTGGCAGCCCGTGACCGCAAAGTACGGCGAGCACCCCATGCGCTTGCAGACCGTGACCCTTTCCACCCAGAACGCATAGTGCGCGTGCTGCGACCACTTCCGCTGGTCGCCGCTAGCGGCCTTGAAGAGGACCTGCCGTGTGTCAAAGTGGGAGCGCTCCGCAATTCCGTTTGCCTTTGAGTTGTACGGGCTGACTTTGATGTGGTGGAGGTTGAAACACTCCTGTAGGCTGCAAAACGCACTCAGGAAGGCGGAGCCATTGTTGGTAACCAAGCCCTTACGCCTAAGGGGAGGTCCTAACCCTCACACCCCCACTTGAAACACTATCAATCTCAAATTTCCGAGCCTGCATGCAAGAAACATGTGCATGAGCACATGTTGGAGGTCCTGGGCAAGAATGGCTCGTGGTATGATTCCCTCCGGCATCTGAGCTGGTGTTGGACGCAAGAGAACAAAGTGAGGCAGCAGCATGCGGACAAGGTCGATGTGACAATGCTGTACAGTGAGTCACAACAGCCTTGATTGTCTGTGTGATGTGCCCTCTGGGCTGACAGCGCAATCGGAAGACTTCATTCAGCCACAGCTGGCCCGAGTGCCTGAGCCTTCATTCTCTGTCCTCCGACAATGGGCCAAGGCCACCGGAGTGGATGTTGCCAGTGGCCACGATTGCCAGTGTGGTTGATAACCTGCTGCCACCGATGCTGGAAACACCAGCACCAGTGGAACCCGAGGTAAGTGCATAAAGGTGCAGAGCCGATGTCATGATCATTCTCAAGAAGCCCACGGTTGCAGGACAACTCCCGAGAAAGCTTGGAGGCAACTTCACTCACGGAGGCAGCAACGTAGGACATCACGACCCTGTGGCTGAACAACTCAGGTGAGGGGCGCAGTGACGGCAAGACGTACTCCGCAGGCGCCCACCCCTGGCAGAGCAGGAACCTCGATTTTAGCAAGATAGCAGGCGCAGCAACTTGCAATATAAGCTCTGCAGCGGCTGACGGAGGAGTTGCACAAGGGGAGTGAGAGTCAGAGGGACCCTGTTCTGGCGAAACAAGGGTCTCAGGATGCGGTGAAGGAGGCAAAAGGAGCACCGGTATCAGGGCTATCCAACGCAGGTTATTGCGAGCCAATATCTGTTTTTTCCGTGGAGATACAAGTGGCACTCACTTAGGTGCCACCTGAGGCTGAGCCCTGGGCAGTCACGTCACAGGTCACAAGTCACATGATCTTGGCCACAGCTGCCAAGATCATGTGACCTTCGCTTGTTTGTACATGTTTGTGTCTAATCTCTGATTAGTTCCAACTTCATATTATCATTCTTGCACTCCTACCACTTCCACCTTGACCTTTGTCATCACCAAACCTCATCCTCAGTATGCCCTTCTGCTCTCACTGCAAGAACTCCCATGAACATAGCAAAAGCAAGCATGAGAAGCTCTGTACTGGGCTTATATTTTCTGTTCACCAGTTTCCTCTCACTAAAGAAGGCCCTGCTATTCCTGTTGTGAGAGATAAGAGCAGCAATCTTATTTTGTGTAGATGTGTCACTGCAAATGGCCAGCTATGCAATAAAAGATTTGCCCACAGGAATAGCCTGTTCAATCATCTCAGAAAAATGGGGGAAAATATAACCTGGCAGGTAAATGGCTGCTTATCTATATTTGCATTGCTAGTGTCTCAGACATTTATATTTCAGATGTCAGCTGCTCCCCCTACTGCAGCTGATGATGCTGCTTCCCTGCCCATTATTCCAGAGGAGGCTTCTGCTCCTATCACCCCTGTTGTAAGTCATTTATTCTCTCAAATATTCTTAATATATACTGCAGCAGTCAAGACCCTCCACTCCTCAAACCCCTCCCCATTCTCCTAGGCCCATGTCAGTGGTCCTCAGCCCTGGCCAGGCCTCTAATGCCTCCAGGATGTCTGTGGACCCTCCTGCTCCCCCTCCTGGCCTTCCCCAGCCCTCTGAGGTGAGTATAAGAGTTATAATTGATTTAATACCTTCTAATAAGCTGTTCTAGTTGTATGATGTGACCCCTGAGGTGCTCACACCCTGGGGGTTGCTCATCAACCGCCGGCTCAAGGCCCTGGTCTGCCTGACCTGCCAAGCCGTTATTCCCCCTGCCCAGGTCCCCGGCCACATCTCCCGCCAGCACAAGGATGCCCGCATCCGTGTCGACAGAGAGAAGCTGCGCCAGATCGTCGAGGCTGAGGGCATCCTGCCTGATATGCCTGACATCTTGGCTTCCAACCAGGTGGAGTACGAGGGGCTGGTACGTGCGTGGGGGTTCAGCTGCCCTAGCTGCCCCTCTATGTTCCAGCGGGCCAAGCATGTGGTCAGCCACGCCCACCGTGTCCATGGTCTGGAGGTTGCGGTAGGCAATGTGGGCAATGACTGGATGCAGCGGCTGTCCCAAGCACAGCACGCTAACTCCTGGTTCCGAGTCATTCCCCGCTCTGCCCAGCTCCACTCTCCCTCTGCCGACTACCTCCGTTCCATGCGCAAGGACCTCAACACCCGCCCTCCCCTTCCTGCGGCTGACCTCGACCATCGGCACATTAGCCCCTGGCACGCCACCACCCGCTGGCTGCAGTACACGGAGGGCAAGGATCCCAGGCGCATGCAGGCGCTGATCGAGCCGCCCAAGGAGGGTGAGGAGTTCTTCTTCCTCATTGCCTGTGTGCGCAACTACGTGCAGGCCGCGTACGACCTCATCCCGCAGTCCAGCGAGGTCTGCCTGCAGATTTTGCATACAGACACGCGCACTGAGTAAGTCCCTACCTTTATAACTTGTACAATACTGACCTTGCTGCCTAGGGACTACAACCACCACCCATTCGGGCAGCACCAGATCACTGACACGCTGCGCGCATACACACGGCTGGTGCTGCAGCTGCTCCTCTTGCTGCTGCGTGCCCAGGACGACCTCGACCTGCCAGCGGAGGTCTATGCGCAGGTCACCACACTGCACCAGACTCTGGACCAGGGTGTGCAGGAGGCGGTCCTTGCCATCCATCAGCTGCTGCTTGCGCTGTGGATGCGTGAGTGGACGCCTACTGCCAGCAACCTCTTCCCAGACCCCACAGTGCGCCTGGTCATCCACACCCAGGTCAATGCGGACGGTAGCCTCAAGAAGCCAGAGGACGTGACTGGTGTATTCGCCAAGCTGGTGTACGACATGGTACGTTCTCTTATTGTCTGTTTGACTTGCGCTGACTTTGTTGCAGCGCCTGACGTTCCTGTATGAGTGCCACCAGCGCCTCTCCACCCCTCCCCGCCGCCCCCACCCTTGCCGCGTCTGCCCGGGCCCTGCGTGACTGGTTCACAAAGGGTCTGGAGTCGACGTTCCACACCCTCAAGTCCCTCCAGCACAGGGCAACAGGGCTCACCATGTCCACCCAGAACGAGCCCAACATGGTGTGGGAGGACGACACCAACTTCACCTCCCTGGTGTACCTGGGCGGCAAGATCCGGCTCGACGCGCTGCGTGCCTGCCAGGGGGCGCTCGAGGACACCACCAGGACTCTGCTTCTGGAGAAGCTCCTCCTGGGCCAGGCGTTCACCATTGACATTGGCGCGCTGCAGGACGAGATGGGCAACAAGCAGGCCGGCTACTCGCTGTTCAACGACCGGGTCAACGCCGACATCCTGGGCCCTGTCGACCAGCTGGCTGACCGCATCCTCCACACCCCTGCCCTCTATCGCCGCTTCATCCTCTACGTCCGCGACGGCAAGGTGGTCTGGAACGCTGTGGCCATGTCAGATTGAGCTTGGTATCCAGAAATGGCGCCAGTGCTCTACCCCCTTCCGCCGCAAGCATGCTGGGCTGGAGGAGATGTGGCTGGAGGACCAGGACACGGTGGACTCTGCGCAGGCTGGGCACTCTCACAGTGTCGACACCAACCGGTACGGCGTCACCAACTGGTCAGCAACCGGCATGGCAGAGGACTATATTGGTCCTTTCCTGAAGACCTCTGTGCTTTGGCACAATGTTCTACACCTTGTCCCAGGTGAGTATATTCCTCTGCTACAATATTCTGGCTAATATTGGTGTATAGGTGGAGAACTTCTCTCCCTGGAGGCTGCAGCGCGCTCCAACTTCAAGCCAGCCCCAGCACGTCTCCCAGCCTCTGCCCAGGAGGGGATTAACATGCAGGCTGTGGTGGAGGCAGCAGTCCAGGGGGTGAAGGCAGAGCTAGAACCTAGGCTAGCCAGGATTGAGAGGTCCATTCAAGACACATCTGCCTCTACTAAGCAAGAGTTGACGGCGATGTTTGCTGACCTCAAAACCTATCTGGCCAGCTCCAACCTCCCAGCCCAGCCCTCAGCTCAGCCTCAGGTTCCCATAGCACTACCGGGACGTGCCTCTAGTCCAGGTTAGTTATTCTTTGATTTTTGGACAATTTATTCTGCCTATTAGATTGACTTTACCTCTCATAACTAGCTGACCCCACTGAGGGCATGTACTATGATCCTCCACCAGCTCCTTCTCATACTGCTGTTCCACCTGCCCCTGTTTCAGTCATCCCCTCTGCCTCCGAGTCTGCACAACCTGCTGTTATCCCCTCCATCCCTGCTTCACCAGCTGTGACACCAGTCCCTCTTCCCACGGAAGCTGACGCTTTGGCTGCATTACAAGCAGTGCTTCATAAGCCGGATGCTCAGTGGTCTAACGAAGGCCAAAAGCTAGCTGTCATGGCTGGGCTGGAGTGGGAAACCGACCTTGTTGTCATTCTTCCTACTGGCTCTGGTAAAAGCGCAATCGTGGCGACCATCGCAAAGTTGGAGAAGCTCAAGGTCACTGTCATCCTTTGCCCTCTCCGGTCTCTGCTCAGCGACTGGAAGCGCCGGCTCACCGAGCTTCAGTACCCCTTTGAGGTGTTTAAGCCTAGCAGCCCTGTCATCACTGGTCAATTCCCTATCGTCCTAGTCTCCCTCGACGCCACCAGCAACACCGCTTGGCATCAAGCAGTCGCCTCCATGCGGCCAGGCATCCGGCTTAACCGCTACGTCATCGATGAGGCTCACCTGGTTATCACTGAGGCTGACTACCGCTATGTGATGAACCGTGTCAAGGAGCTGCGTACCAATGGGGCACAGCTGGTCTTGCTTTCTGCAACAATCGCTCCTATCTCTATGGATGTCGTGCGCACCTCATTCAATCTGGTCAACGGCCCTGGCACCCGCATCATTCGCGCGTCTTCCAATCGCCCTGAGCTGAACTTCCACTCTCCGGAAACCAAAACCAGCCTTACCTCAAAGGTCAGTAGCTATTATAGGCTACGTTGCATATATCTGACTCCTTTGAATAGGTGGCAACCGAGATTACCTTGGGCATCCTGCGGCACATGAAGCGTCTTGCATCAGAGGAGCGCTGCCTTGTCTTTGTCACCAAGATTGCACACGGTCATCTCGTGGCTGGCCAGCTGAGATGCGACTTTTATCGAGGCAGCACGGATACAAGTTTGACCGATCAGGAGCGGGAGTCAATGGTCGAGCGTTGGCGCAATGGTCAGCACAAGGTCATGGTCGCAACGGATGCTTTTGGCCCTGGCAACGACTATCCCCATATCCGCCAAGTCACCTTTGTAGGTGTGCCCCGAGGTGTGGTGGATATGATCCAGATGGCAGGACGCGCTGGTCGTGATGGACAAATGGCCGACATCTACTTCTTCCATCTTCCTGACGACAATCTCTACAACCCCTCGGGCAGCAAGTCTCGCAACGCTGAGAAGCACCTCGGTGGTGAGGAGTTGGCTATGCTGATGAAGAGGCCGACTGCCCGCTGCTGGCGCCAAGTTATCAGCAACTTCCTTGACGGTGTCCCGGGTGGTATCTGCCTCAGTAATGACTTCGACTGGCGGTGTCCTCACTGCATTTTGGGCCAGGTGTCACCACGCCCTCCTGCCTGGATCAACCACTCCAATGCCCCCATCACACCCATCCTTCCCCCCGCTCAGCTACTTACAGAACGGGTTCTGTCTCCCCAGCTCGGGGCTACCAGGGCACGCGCACCTTCAACATCAGTGGCGCTACCTGTGATTATCCGCTCGGTGGTCGGCAATGGGCAGGCCTTCTCAGATGCCTCACGTTTGTCTAAACGTGCTCGGGATGATCGCATGGAGACGCTGCAGCCCTTGGTGGAGCGAATCACGATGGCAACCAACAAACTCAGTGGACACTGCTCTTTGTGTCGCTTTGCAACTGGTCAGGTTATCGCCAATCATCCTAGGCGGATCCTGGATTGTGAGGAGATGCAGCGCTTGAATAGGTGGCAGGGGGAGGTCAAGCGGGGGGGCAGCTTCTTGGACTGGAAGAAGAACCACATCAACTACAAGGGTAACGAGGTATGCTGGACATGTCACCTGCCATTCCTTCAGGACCTCTTGCATCAGCCGAAAAAGGGGACCTGGAAGGTTTGCAACCAGCAGCACTATGATATGGTGCTGCCCGTCGTTTATTGGGCTTATATGGAGGAGACAAGGAGAAGCAGGCTGGAACAAAGGTTTGGGAGAAGGTGGAATAGTGATGTGGAATATGCTGCATGGCTGGTGGAGAAAAAGGGGCATCTGGTGCTTACAAATGTCATGGAGGTATTTCTGTGGTTAGTAGAGCAGCTTTAACAGTATTTCTATTGTGTACAAGTACTTATATTGATTCAGAAGGAAAGCAAAGGCTAATTCAGTAAAGATTCCCTGAAATAGGTCACATGACCTTGGCAGCTGTGGCCAAGATCATGTGACTTGTGACCTGTGACGTGACAAAAATCACATGATCTTGGCCACAGCTGCCAAGGTCATGTGACTGAATGAACCAAATTAGGAAGGTTTGGCTGAGTCAAGCTGAGTTTTAATTAACCTTAAGTGATGCACTGCCTCTCAACCTCTCTTGACCTCTAACCACCATCATCTCTGACACACAAATCCTTGCTTTTGCTTGCAACTTCTTCCAATGGCTTCCAACACCTCTCAAACTGTCTCTAGTGCTGACAAGGCCTCCTTGGCTGCTCTAGTGACTATAATCAAGTCTCAGATCACAGCCTCCACTGCCTTGAACCTTCAGGAGTTTACAGACATCCTGAAGAAGGCTTCTCAGGGTCCTTTCTGGGTCTCTACCCTCAAGAACCTCCACCCCCACCCCACTCAGCGCCCAGTTGACGACGAACATGCCAAGAGCCTCATCCCCACCCTGGCTGGTGCTGATCTGCGCAAGACCAACCAGGCCTTCATTGTCATTCCTGATAATGAGTGGCTGGCAGCCAAATCCCTCCGTACCTCGATCGACAACCCGGCGCATCTCGACATCACCCACGGCACCTCTCTCAGTCACGGCCACCGGTTCAAGGCTCTCAAACTCGGCTTAGCATCCGAGCAGTTCAGTGCCGACATAAGGGCGCTGTATGGCGATCAGCTGGAATGGTTTGTTTATGTTCTCCCTCAGGGTGCGTTGTTATAAACTATATTCTATTTTCCTGTCTAACATTAGTTTAGCTCTCTTAAAGGCTCTCCCCACCCGTGTCATCCCTCTTTTCGTCGCCAAGGACAACATGATCGACACGATGAAGAAGCCGCTCACGGAGAACGAGATGCAGGCCGCCTGGGTGGCGGCCATTTCTCATATTTATTACCAGCAGTTCTACCGCGACGGCAAGTTCATTCCCCACCCGCATTCCCTCAACTTGGAGACCTTGGGTCTGGACCTCCGGCGTGAGTACTTGGGAAGCAACTACACCAAGTTTGCTGGGCAACCTGCTCTTTATCATCCTATTCTTGTCAAAGCCTTGGGAGAATGGGTGAGCACTGCCTTTGGCCGGGCGTGGTTCAACATGAACTTCCTGAACAACTGCTGGGCGGTCAACTACTGGGTGAGTCACTTACTGTTATATTTGAGCGCGTTTTTAACATTTTCCCAAGCCTCACTGCCTTCTTGTGGAGGCGGGGGTGCTGCAGCTCCAGGCTTTCAAGGACTTCCCATACTACAAGCCTCTCGTCCTGCGCAGGGGCAATACCACGTTCAGCCTTGGGTCGAAGGGCAAAACTGGCCTCTCTCTCACCAACATCATGAATCTCATCAACGACGAGAACTACTACTTCGACATCTTCGACGACAGCGTCCAGATTCGTGATCGTATCACGTCGTCCCGCGCGTTGGCAGCTCAATGTGTCGATGCGGACATCAACTCGCTTCCCAGGAATTCCTACATGCGAGTCTTTTTGCGTGGCGAGCTCAAGCTGCAGCGCGAGCCCTATTCGTTCCATATCATGCAACCAGAGGTGCAGGGCAATGTGGTAAGTATATTTCAGCATTTACAGAATTTATACTTATATAAGACAGCTCATTTGGCCTGATCTCTGTGCGGGACCTGGGACCACCATTCGAGGCAAAAAGCTGAAGACTTTAATGGCGGTTATCCATGTGGTGAGTTTACTTTGACTTTTGCTGGCAACCATATCATTAACAAGTTTACAGCTTATCTGGCTCTTGCTGGGCCCTGCGCAGGCCAACAACCTCAACAATTCGCGGGCCGGGAGTCAGCGTGGCTTTGCGTTTGGCAAGCTCCCCTGGAACTTCTCCCCTGATGGCTTGCTACTTGCCTATCTGCGCTGTGCTCGCGAGGTCTCCCCTACTGCTGCTCTCCCACCCCTTCCAAATGCCCAAACCACGGTCAATCAGCTATACGCAGAGGCCCCTAGTGAGGATCTCATTAAAATTGCCAGAGTGCGTATTTTGTGCAGGCCTCTATTATAATAACTGACTATTTGCTTTATAGGTGGCTGCTGTCCTTGTAGATGGCTTTGACGAGCTGGTCGCCAACCTGATCAACGACTTCTGGCATTTGAAGGCCGGGTTCGATGTTGGGGCGGAAGACTCTCAGTTCTATTGGACCCCTTCAACTGGCCCTGTCTGCCATGTCTTCATGGGCAAAGCCGACGCGCCTGGGGCCAACTCCATCAAGGGACCCATGTCAGACATCCATGTCTACTACTACCCGCCAACCGCAGGCAAGGAGGAGCAGACCGCCCTGAACTATGCGCAAGCTGTCCAGCGCCTGGTGCAGCAGCCCCTTTGGCAGAAGATTCTCAAGAACATCCTGCGCGTCAACCAGCATGACAGGTTTTTCTCTTATAATGAGATAGCCAGCATTGCCCCCATTGTCTCAGCGCCTGAACAGGTCACTCCCCCTCCCGCTGCGCCTGAACCGGCCGCTACTTCTCTCGCTGCGCCTGAACAGGCCACTCCCCCTCCTGCTGCACCTGAAGAGGCCACTCCCCCTCCTGCTGCGCCTGAAGAGGTCACTCCTCCTCCTCCCGCTGCGTTGGCTGGTCCCACAACCCGTGACAGCACCTCCCCTCCCCCTGATGCTGCTGCCTCTGCAACCAAGGAGGTCACACCTGCGCCTTTCACTTCAGAGCAGCCAGTTTCCACTCCCCCTCCCCCAAGCGCTACTACGCGTGACTCTGCCTTGCAGGCTGGCTCGCGCTCACCCTCCCAGGAGCGCAGGTCTCATTCCCCTGGCAATGACGGCTCCCCTGCCCCCAGCAACCGTTCTTCCCCTTCCCCTAGCGACCGTTCCTCCCCTTCCCCCGGCGACCGCGACTCCCCTTCCCCCAGTGAGCGCAGCTCTCCCAGCGAGCGCAGCTCCCCCAGCGAGCGCAGCGATCGTCCCTCCCCTTCCCCTAGCGACCGTCGCTCTCCTTCTCTCAGCGAGCGCAGCGACCCCAGTGAATATGTCCCCAGCGAGCACGGCTCCCCTGCCCCCTCTCAGAATGCCCCTCAAACACCCCCTCCCACTGCTGCCTCTCTGAAGACGTATTCGCGCAATCAGGCAGAGTCACGCAGTCCATCTTCTTCAGTCATTCCTACTCAGCCTGCCCACCTCCCACTCATTCCTACTCACTCTGTCGACCGCCCTACTCCAGTCACTCTGCCGGGAGCGCAACAACTTCAGGAGATGCATGACGCTTTTCCTGAGTTTACCCCCTTAGGCGACTCCCCCATGCCGGAGGACGATGAGGAGGGCTTAGGCGCAAATGGCTCAGACGAGGAGGATGAGTTGGTGGACACTACGCCTGTGCAGCGCAAGGGCAAGGGCAGGGCTGGGATGCGCTCTGGGATTCCTAGTCTTTCGGGCAGTCGTGCAACTTCTGTTCCGCGCACCGACACTGGCTCTGAGCATGGTTCCTCTATGAGCCGTGGTCAGAAGCGCGCTGCTACTGAGGACACAGAGGAGGAGCCCGACGCTAAGCGCACCAGGGAGACCTCGCCCAATCAGGAGTTGGAAGAAGCCTTGGAGGAAGAAAACCTGCACACGACGGCGTACACCAATTGGACCACCATCAACTTGGGGGAGCCAAACCGGACGGACGAGATCTGGGAGTCTGCGCGGAACGCACGGAAGATGTTGGCTAAGGTGAGTAGTTTATATTCTAATGCATAGTTCTGGCTGCTTATTTATATTCCAGCACTCGAGCCAGTTTGCCCCAGGTGGTGAACACTTCACAGTCAAGCCTATGAGCGAAATTCCTGTTGCGGCCAACACTCCCACCCCCAGCAACCCCAGGCGCTGGCAGCAGGCATCCAGTGCTGACAGAGGGGCCTATGTCGACATGGCCATGCGCACCCTTCCAGCCCAGGTTGAGTCTTTGGTCCAGGCAATCACTCTGAAGGCTGTGGAGGTCTATGGTGAAGTGGCAACTCAGCATGGTAATGTCAAGGATGCCTTTGAAAGGGCGCAGGCCAGGATGCTGCAGGGGTTGAATGAGGTAAAAGAGGATGTGGGGAACTGGGACCCCAAGGAGTTCAGTGATGAGGTGCTGGTTGAGCCTAGTTAATAGCTACAAGGCGCATTTTTAATCATGTCAATCCGTGCTCTGGTTGTCCCAGAACGGCCGGGGACAAGGTGGAGACAAGCTGGAGACAAGGTGGAGACAAGCTGGAGACAAGGTCAGTAATTGCATTATAGCTCGGCCATTTGGGCCCGGATTGCTTTGTCCCCAGGGACAATCTTATAGTCCTTGTCAATAGCTACAAGGCGCATTTTTAATCATGTCAATCCGTGCTCTGGTTGTCCCAGAACGGCCGGGGACAAGGTGGAGACAAGCTGGAGACAAGGTGGAGACAAGCTGGAGACAAGGTCAGTATCTGCATTATAGCTCGGCCATTTGGGCTCGGATTGCCTTGTCTCCAGGGACAATCTTATAGCTCTTGTTAATAGCTACAAGGCGCATTTTTAATCATGTCAATATGTGCCCTGGTTGTCCCAGAACGGCTGGGGACAAGGTGGAGACAAGGTGGAGACAAGGTGGAGACAAGCTGGAGACAAGGTCAGTAATTTGTTTGTAGCTCGGCCCTTTGGGCCCGGATTGCCTTGTCCCCAGGGACAATCTTATAGCCCTTGTCAATAGCTACAAGGCGCATTTTTAATCATGTCAATATGTGCCCTGGTTGTCCCAGAACGGCTGGGGACAAGGTGGAGACAAGGTGGAGACAAGGTGGAGACAAGCTGGAGACAAGGTCAGTAATTTGTTTGTAGCTCGGCCGTCTTGGCCCGGATTGCTTTGTCCCCAGGGACAATCTTATAGTCCTTGTTAATAGCTACAAGGCGCATTTTTAATCATGCCAATCTGTGCCCTGGTTGTCCCAGAACGGCTGGGGACAAGGTGGAGACAAGGTGGAGACAAGGTGGAGACAAGCTGGAGACAAGGTCAGTAATTTGTTTGTAGCTCGGCCGTCTTGGCCCGGATTGCTTTGTCCCCACGGACAATCTTATAGCCCTTGTCAATAGCTACAAGGCGCATTTTTAATCATGTCAATATGTGCCCTGGTTGTCCCAGAACGGCTGGGGACAAGGTGGAGACAAGGTGGAGACAAGGTGGAGACAAGCTGGAGACAAGGTCAGTAATTTGTTTGTAGCTCGGCCCTTTGGGCCCGGATTGCCTTGTCCCCAGGGACAATCTTATAGCCCTTGTCAATAGCTACAAGGCGCATTTTTAATTATGTCAATCCGTGCCCTGGTTGTCCCAGAACGACTGGGGACAAGGTGGAGACAAGAGTATTGGACCTAGAGATAAGGTCAGAAATTGGTTTATATTGTCTGTAAAAGGCTCCTGATTGCCTAGCTTTGAAGTAAGTATTGTAGCCTTAATATGTGGCCATAAAGTGCATTAACCCTCATCATTTTTGAAGACCTGGTTGTGACACAATCCAAGAAAACAAGCTGAAGTGCCTATTTATGAATATATTATTGCAACAAGGACTGTACTATTGGGGGCATTGGCAGGAGGTGGGTCACAATAGATGCCCTCTATAAAAGCTCTAATAACACAATATTGAACACAATATTCATCAGATATACCACCAAGAATAAATTGCAAAAACTGTTCCCAGGATCAGATGACCTTGGCAGCTGTGGCCAAGGTCTTGTGACTTTGGCAGATTTGGCCAAAGTCACATGACCCTGGGAATCAAAAACATAAACAAACACTGGTTACAATATAATCTTTGAAGGCATACTGAAGGATCTAGATGAGCAGGGTGATATGTCACTAGCTGTCACTGTGGGGAGTGACGGTCCACAGAAATCCTGTGGACCGTCACTCTCCACTGTGACCATCTTATGTCACATGTTCCCATCATAGAGGAGTGACGATCCACAGAAATCCTGTGGACCGTCACTCCTTACTGTGACCAGTTGATGTGATTTGTTCCTGTCACAGGAGAGTGACGGTCCACAGGATTTCTGTGGATTGTCACTCTCGTGTGACTGAGATCACATGATTTGTGACATCAGCCTGAGGATTGCTTATTTGCTTATATTTGGCTACTATATAGTTAATCCTTCGATCAAACTTTAATTTCCCCTCTCTTGTCCTCTTACCACCACCATCTACTAGCCCATCCCCTATCACCCAGCCTTTCTATTCATTAAAAAATGCCTGGCCATTGTGACTTCTGTAATCAGGACTTTACCATTGCACAGAGCTCACATGAAAGGATATGTACCAAATTCTTGTTCTCTGTACACCAGCACCCTCTTTCCCTTTCTGGCCCTTTAGTACCTGTTCAAAGGGACTCTAAAGATTTTATTATTTGCCAGTGCCTCAGCAAGCAGGGCCACCTCTGCACCAATAAATATATACATAAAAAATCTCTGTTCAAGCATCTCAACAATGTCAAGCATGACAACTGGCAGGTAAGGGTATATACTCCAATAATAACTGGCAGATATTGATATAATGTGCAGATACCTGCTGCTGCCTCCAACTCTTCCCCTGCCCCTGCTCCTGCACTTCCTGCCCTGCCCATAATTCCAGAGGAGCCTTCTGCTCCTATCACCCCTGTTGTAAGTCATTTACTCTCTCAAATATTCTATTATCTAATATATACTGCAGCAGTCAAGACCCTCCACTCCTCAAACCCCTCCCCATTCTCCTAGGCCCATGTCAGTGGTCCTCAGCCTTGGCCAGGCCTCTAATGCCTCCAGGATGTCTGTGGACCCTCCTGCTCCCCCTCCTGGCCTTCCTCAGCCCTCTGAGGTGAGTATAATAGTTATAATTGATTTAATATCTTCTAATAAGCTGGTCTAGTTGTATGATGTGACCCCTGAGGTGCTCACACCCTGGGGATTGCTCATCAACCGCCGGCTCAAGGCCCTGGTCTGCCTGACCTGCCAGGCCGTTATCCCCCCTGCCCAGGTCCCTGGCCACATCTCCCGCCAGCACAAGGACTCCCGCATCCGTGTCGACAGGGAGAAGCTGCGCCAGATCGTCGAGGTTGAGGGCATCCTGCCTGATATGCCTGACATCTCGGCTGCCAACCAGGTGGAGTACGAGGGGCTGGTACGTGCGTGGGGGTTCAGCTGCCCTAGCTGCCCCTCCATGTTCCAGCGGGCCAAGCATGTGGTCAGCCATGCCCACCGTGTCCATGGCCTGGAGGTTGCGGTAGGTGACGTGGGGAATGACTGGATGCAGCGGCTGTCCCAAGCACAGCACGCTAACTCCTGGTTCAGAGTCATTCCCCGCTCAGCCCAGCTCCACTCCCCCTCTGCCGACTACCTCCGTTCTGTGCGCGAGGACCTCGACACTCGCCCTCCCCTTCCTGCGGCTGACCTCGACCACCGCCACATCAGCCCCTGGCACGCCACCACCCGCTGGCTGCAGTACACGGAGGGCAAGGATCCCAGGCGCATGCAGGCGCTGATCGAGCCACCCAAGGAGGGTGAGGAGTACTTTTTCCTCATTGCCTGTGTGCGCAACTACGTGCAGGCCGCATACGACCTTATTCCGCAAACCAGCGAGGTCTGCCTGCAGATTCTGCACACAGACACGCGCACCGAGTAAGTTTCTACCTCTATAACTTGTACAATACTGACCTTGCTGCCTAGGGACTACAACCACCACCCATTTGGGCAGCATCAGATTACGGACACGCTGCGTGCGTATACGCGTCTGGTGCTGCAGCTGCTGCTCCTGCTGCTGCGTGCCCAGGACGACCTCGACCTGCCAGCAGAGGTCAATGCGCGGGTCACCACGCTGCACCAGACCCTGGACCAGGGGATGGAAGAGGGTCCTTGCCATCCATCAGCTGCTGCTTGCGCTGTGGATGCGTGAGTGGACGCCTACTGCTGGCAACCTCTTCCCAGACCCCACGGTGCGCCTGGTCATTCACACCCAGGTTAATGCGGACGGCAGCCTCAAAAAGCCGGAAGACGTCACTGGCGTGTTTGCCAAGCTGGTCTACGACATGGTACGTTCTCTTATTGTTTGTTTGACTTGCGCTGACTTTGTTGCAGCGCCTGACGTTCCTGTACGAGTGCCACCAGCGCCTCTCTACCCCCGCCGCCCCCACCCTTGCTGCGTCTGCCCGGGCCCTGCGTGACTGGTTCACAAAGGGTCTGGAGTCGACGTTCCACACCCTCAAGTCCCTCCAGCACAGGGCAACGGGGCTCACTATGTCCACCCAGAACGAGCCCAACATGGTGTGGGAGGATGACACCAACTTCACCTCCCTGGTGTACCTAGGCGGCAAGATCCGGCTCGACGCGCTGCGTGCCTGCCAGGGGGCACTCGAGGACACCACCAGGACTCTGCTCCTGGAGAAGCTCCTCCTGGGCCAGGCGTTCACCATCGACATTGGCGCGCTGCAGGATGAGATGGGCAACAAGCAGGCCGGCTACTCCCTGTTCAACGACCGGGTCAACGCCGACATCCTAGGCCCTGTCGACCAGCTGGCGGACCGCATCCTCCACACCCCTGCCCTCTATCGCCGGTTCATCCTCTACGTCCGCGACGGCAAGGTGGTGTGGAACGCTGTGGCCATGTCAGAGTGGCTCAGCGCCTTTGCCCAGCTCAACCTCCTCTGCCTTGTCCAGGCGGAAATGAACTGCGGTGCCCCTGGGCGGACGCGCGGTGACGCTAACGTCCGGGGTCACCGAGAATATGGTGTTCCCCAGCGGATCCTCGGTGGAAGGGTCAAAGGGGTCCGTCGTCGGCGTCGGCGTCGGCGTCGAGGTCGGGGTGATGGGGTGCGTGGTAGTCGTGGGTCGATGCGACGTCGTCGGCCGCGGGATGAAAGTGTCGGTGTCGGTCGGCACGCTGCCCCCGCCGATGGTGATCGTGGGCGGGGCGGAGCCCTGGCAGATCTCGCCGATGGGGCAGCATGCGACGGAGTCGCAGTAGGTCCTAGTATGTGGCCGTCTGTCAGCGTTCAGTCGGTAGCGTTCGTTGTATGAGTCGATTACCCAGATTCGCAGAAGGTTCCATCTGAACGACAATAAAGGCTGAGTAAATATTCTTAATAGTAGAATGCGAATTTATGGGACGCACCGGAGCAGCATTGAGACCCGTCGAGGGGGTAGCACGTACGGGCCGAACACGCTGCCCAACCGACGGGGCAGCCGCTCGCCCGCACCGCGAGGTCCAGAGTGTTGTTGGTCAGCGCGTCTGGAATCACATAGCTCTGCGGCGGGATGCGAAGAGTGATAGGAATCCGGGGCCGTGCGCTAGCCGCTACTTCCGCGAAGAGGGTAGCGGCACCGAGAAGTAACCAATATACTGTCACCAGAGGACCCTACTGAAGGGTTATACTATGACCCCCCAGCCAAGGTGCCACAACACCCTTCAAGCCCAGGTAAGCATCAAATCCCCTATTATATTTGGAAATATATTCCCAGGATCATGTGACTTTGGCCAAATCTGCCAAAGTCAGATGACCCTGAGAACATATTTCCTTATTTGTTCCGCTTTTATATCTAATCAATATTCTGTCTGCAGAAGACCATACAGAGGGCATGTACTATGACCCTCCTCCTGCCCCTCTGCCTGCTCCTCCCCTGGCTGTCCCCCCCTCTGTTGCTGCTCAACCTCCACCTTCTGCCCCTGCCCCTGCTCTTCCTGCCCCAGTCTCAGCCCAACCAGCTTCAGAGCCTATTCCACTCCCTACTGAGGCTGAGGCTTTGGCTGCACTGCGCTCTGTTCTCCATCAACCTCATGCTCAGTGGTCTAATGAGGGTCAGAAGCTGGCAGTCATGGCTGGCCTAGAGTGGGAGAAGGACTTGATTGTTATTCTCCCCACTGGCTCAGGCAAAAGCGCCATTGTCACCACCATTGCCAAGCTGGAGAAGCTCAAGGTCACTGCCGTCCTCTGCCCTCTCAAGTCCCTGCTCAGCGACTGGAAGCGCCGCCTGGACCAACTCAAGTATCCGTATGAGGTCTTCCAGTCCAGCAACCCTGTCATCACTGGTCAAAAGCCCATCGTCCTGGTCTCCCTCGACTCCACCAGTCACATTGCGTGGAGTCAGGCTGTCGCCTCTATCCGTCCAGGTGTCCAGCTTAACCGGTTTGTCATTGACGAGGCGCACCTAGTCATTACAGAGCAGGACTACCGCTTTGTGATGACCCGGGTGAAGGAGCTGCGCACCCACCGTGCGCAAGTGGTCTTGCTCTCTGCCACCATCCCCCCTACCTCCCTCCCCAGCATTATCAAGGACTGCAACCTGGCGCTTGGTACCGGCACTCGCATCATCCGTGCATGCTCTAACCGGCCTGAGCTATTCTTCCGCCCACCGTCACCAATTCCCAGCCTAGACTCACAGGTATGTGCGCATTTTTTATAATTTGCACTTGATTGCTCACCTATATACAGGCAGTGACGGTCATCTGCACCACCATCCTCTTTGAGGTCAAGTCCTTCCTGCCCCAGGACCGTGCACTGGTTTTTGTCACCCAGTTCAAGTATGGACATGCTCTGGCTGCCCAGCTGGGTTGCGACTTCTACCGGGGCAGCACCGACCTCAAGCTCACAGACAAGGAGCGGGACACCATGGTGCAGCGTTGGCGTAAGGGTGAGACCAAGATCATGGTGGCCACGGATGCGTTTGGACCTGGCAACGACTATCCCTCCATCCGGCACATCTGGTTTGTCGGCACACCCAGAGGACTAGTCGACATGTTCCAAATGGCTGGGCGTGGTGGGCGTGACCATGGCCTGGCGTATGTCGACTTCTACCCCATCCAGCAAGACTCGTACATGCACAAGCCAGTCGACATGCACCTAGGCCGGCAAGAGCTGGAGCAGCTTATGAAGGCCCCTCTGAAGCGCTGCTGGAGGGAGGTGGCTGGGCGATTCCTAGACGGTGTGCCAGGTGTTAAGTGCTCCAACAACTCACTCGACTGGCGCTGCCCCAGCTGCGCTACCAACTCTCTCAATCCTCCACCTGCCTGGACTCGTGCTCAAGGGTCAGGCAACCGGTACACTGCGCCCCCACTCCCCCCTGCCCAACTTTTGCCTGGCCAGCCTCTGCAGTCGCCACAAGCTGGAGCACGGCGACGACGTGCGCCCTCCACCTCCATCATGCTCCCTCCCCCCTCGATTGGCGCGGTCATTGGCACTGGACAAGCATTCGAAACGCCAAGTCACGTTGCGAAGAAGCACAAGGCAGACCACGAGGAGTTGCTGCGACCAGTGGCTGAGCGGATTCTGCGGGCAGCAAACAAGTTGAGTGGTCACTGCTCCTTGTGCCGGGTGAAGACTGGGCGACTTGTACCTTGGCATCAGCCAGCAAGGGTGCTAAGCTGTGAGGAGCTGAAGAAGTTGGAGAGGGCAGGGCAAGAGGAGGAGTTGGTGAGAGGGGGGAACTACTTGGGGTGGAAGAAGAACATCAGGTACCAGGGGAACCAGGTGTGCTGGCAGTGCCACCTGCCTTTCCTTCAAGATCTGGCGCACCAGCCCAAGGCAGGGAACACTAAGGTGTGCAACCCGCAACATGATGACATGGTGTTGCCAGTGGTGTACTGGGCATTTATGGATGGGGAGATGAGGGGTAAGCTGAAGGGTAGGTTCAAGCAAGGGTGGGAGACAGACTTGGAATATGCAGGGTGGCTGACAGCTAAGAAGAAGGGATGGGAGTTGAGCAATGTTATGGAGGTGTTCTTGTGGGTAGTGGAGGAGTTGTAGAAGTAGTAGTACAAAATGTTATGTGTTATGGAGGTGTGACCGCACTGTGTAGCTGTAGATGCCTAAACATTATGTACATGCGTTGCGCGACTGCGCTCCACAGTGATTTCTCCGCACGCTCGCGCAGGATGCTGCGCGAGCGCAGAATACATAGGGAGGACTCTGCGGTCATTTGCAGGGACTCTACTGCATACATGTGCGCTAGCGTGCACACAACATCCACATAGTACCGTTAGTAAATGAACGTCAATGCCGTTTTCCCCGCGCGACCCTCAGGATACATAGAGGACCCAGAGTTAGGTCTATGCCGCATTTTCAGGTCGCGCGCGGTGGGGAATTGTCCTGCGCGGCCCCATTGCACCAGCACGCGAGCAATAGGGCGGACACGCAGGCGGCGCGCGCGTGCGTTACTGCGTATGTGACAGTCGGTCACTGGTTGCCGTGACTGTGGCTGGCAACGCATTTTCAGGCGCCCATGTTGCTTCTTTGACATCTTCCCTCTCCTGCTTCTTTCCCACCTGCGCTTCTTGAGCTTCTCTGCAGGCTTCTCACGCACGTCCTCATGCCGCCGCGACCAAAAGTCATCAATGCAAGTAGTCAATTTCGGCGTCTCCGCGCAGGCAGCCCCTGACCGCGCCGCGCGTGCATTTTCACTGCAGGCGCGTACCAAGGCCGCAAAGGCAAACACGCCAGCCGCCGCGGGCGAGGCAGACGTCAGCAAGCCCCTCGCAGACGCGCGCCGCGCCGCAGCAGACGCAAGCAAGGACAGCGCGTCTTCAGAAGCGGAGGAGGGCGAGGAGGATGAGCACGCGGACGGCGATCAACCG